>CAJNDT010003813.1:561819-654488 GCA_905221615.1 Symbiodinium sp. CCMP2592
GGACATGCCATGCTGAAACGTCCTTGCCCTCAACCTTTTGGCCGTTGGCCCATGCCAAGAAGGATTTGAATGATAGGAGGCTCAAGCTCCGCCTTTTCCCCGATCACCGCACACAATTGAAAGGAAAGCCATATGTATGTGTGCTGTTTATATATATATATATATATATATATATATATATATAGATATTACGTAACATATGTATATATATATATATAGATACATAGTATATGAATAGATAGATAGATGGAGAGAGAGAGAGAGAGAGAGAGAGAGAGAGAGAGATAGAGAGAGAGACAGAGAGAAAGTATAGACATACATACCTACACGCGCACACCCCTAAATGCGTGTATATATATATATACACACTCGCACATGCATACATACTTATTGTCTAGATATGTCTGTATACATATGTTTATAGAGAGAGAAAGGGGTGTATACTCATAGCCGGTTTGTGATCCCGATCCGCTCGAATCCCCGAAGGAGTCAGATCTGCCGAAGCTGAAAGAGCGCGCTATGGGCCTGGTGAGGCAGTATGTGCTCCTGGCTCAACCAAGGGCTTTCTCAAAACTAGGGGTCCCGAATTCAAAGTTTTGGTGAACTTCTGGGTATATGGCACAGGCTTCAAGGTCCATGCGCTGAGCTGCTGTAACTTAGAAACCCTAAACGAGAAGCAAGAAAGTTGGAAAATCCTTATCCTCATGAACTATGCGCAAAGTTTAGGGGATTCTAAGTTTTGGACACTACAGTACTCATCCTAAATGCATGTCCCAACTTTCTGGGATTCACGATAACCCGATAAACCAAGATTGTGTAGACCTGCGTGACATATGGCTTGACGTTGCAAGCTTCGGTTTCCATGCTGCCAAGCTTTCAGAACAGTGGCTTTCCATTCCATCTAAGCTGGGTGAGGCTGTTGGCCCAAAAAGGCAGTGAGGTGTGCACTCCAGGAATACATCGGCAGATTGGACGCTGAGGCTGTGTTTGGGCTTCAGGTCTGCAGGGGCTTCAGCACCGGACGATGGGGTTTTATGCAATCGAGGCTCGGTACACAGGAATTCAATGTCAGTGTAGCACTTCAGGAAATGTAGAGGGATGTGTTGCGCTCGTCTCACGGCCACCTGCCTCTTCGAAGGGTTTCTCAGCAAGATAGGCGGATCCTCGCCAATATCAAGAGTCCGACATCCAATGGTCAAATTTTCACTCCGAAATCAAAGGCCCAAATTGTCGCTAGAGAGCCCGAGTGCCACTGTTACAGTGATTCCCAACCGACAACCCTGCATGAAGCAACTCAGGAGAAGGTCAACAAGCATGACAAGGCCCGAGAGGTGGAGAAGGCCTACCGCGCCGTCAAAGAAATGGTCCTCCAGCGCGTGGCTTCGCATCAAGAGCGGATTCCAACCCTAAAGGGATGCATTCTTGAGACTTGAGAGAAGAGGTGTCGGGCGATCGGATTGTAGAAATACGGGACTATCGGCCACCTGGCAAGAGGACAAGCATCAGCAATGGACTGTCGCCGCTGCACTGTACCCTGATCAGCCTCGGTTCGAAAACCAAGATCTGATGGTTGGGTTAGGGTTAACCTTCTTGCAGACACGGGTGGCATCCGATTTTGATGGTTCTGAGCTGCGAGGGCTCTGACCCCTTGAAAAATGCACATTGTAGCTCAGTGACCTGACAGTCCAAGAAGAGCCGACAGGACCCGTAAACCCTAGGGCTGGTCACTCGTATATCGGTTTTCCCTCGACGCAGTCCAGATCTTTGGGGCAGAGTAGCTATACAGTGTCACAGACTTCGCCGGCCTGGGCCGCAATGTGAGAGACTGACGAAGACAGAGAAGAAAGCAACAGTCCGCAGATGCTTACATCCTGAAGGGAAAGTTGACCTCATGTTGCGTGGAACCCTGGAAGCATGAACCCGTCATTACAAGCCGATATTCGGCCCAGAAAGCCCAACTCCTACATTTTCAATTGGATCTTCCTAGACCTCCCAAACCATCCATCACTTTAGCAAAACAACCCACAAACAATGAGCATAAGACCCGGTAGTTGAAGGCCGCTTTGTTCCAAGTGTCTGAGGCGAGCTGCGCGGGAGCCCAGGCCTTCTCGAAGATTATGGCTGCCCGCCTCAACAGCTTATGGGATTGTCTCAGTTTTTCAAGCTCTAGGGCCAGAGAGGACCGGAGGGTCGAGAGGGATCTTCGAATGGCTTCGAGCTTTGTATAGAGCCAGAGACCGGTGTTCAGCCACGGCCGAAGTGGGCAAAGCTGCGGGTTTTTATTGGCATCTTCAGGTGAGAGCATGGCGGCCCAGCACTTCAGGTCTGTAGGTTGGGCACGAAGGTTTGCAAAGGACAATGTCAAGGCTGCCCCAGAACACTGGGTTGGGTCTCACGAGCCTTTGCGTGCTCATGCGGCGCTGCACTGCAATATTTCGGTGTTGTAGAAGTTGAAGGGTTCGCGCCGCCAGCATAGATACTTGTGGCGGCCTTCGCAGTCAGAACAGATGTCTCGGAAGATAGTTCAAACCATCGCAGTAGATACTATGAGCATCGCAATCATCAGCTACCAGCAACGCGAAAATTGTCGGGGCGATATTTCTCGTTGACCACCAAGGCAACATTAGCAGTTTCAATACTGCGCATCCAAATCAAGATTCGTCCACGTTAGAATGCATACGGTGACTTGAGTTCTATGATGATGCACGAAAGGTTTGCCAACTGGCCAAGGTGCTTTAGTAGAAAGTCACGCCCATGAGCAGATCATCCGAACATGCCTCACAACAGTTCAGACCGGCCTGTCCAGCGGAGACCAGCCGTGTTCGGGCTCCGAAATAAAACGTCTGGCTTCAATTGCGCAGTATATTTGTTGAGAAGGTTTTGCTAAGCCCCTTCACTCCAAACCGTTTCGCATGCGGTTGGCATGTTGAGAGTTGCCTTATTGGATTCTTCAGCATGATTGAGTTGAGTCGAGGGTGCTATCCAATTTGTAACTCGGACAGACGAAGACATGAGTAGCTAGCTACACACAGACAGGGATGGAGCATTCTGCAACGAGGGATCATATGATTACATGTCGGCAGATTCTAATTTCTGTCTTCCAACCTTCTGGTGTGACCGCCACCCCGAGAGTCCCCCTCAATATATGTAAGCCTAGAGAGTCCTCAACACCGAGGCCCTTGAAAAGTTGAGTTTGAATGCGAGGTGAACAAGCCGGGAAAGCGCAGCAGTTCAGGGGCAGCTGCCCCCTCAGAGTTTGCAGAGTTGATCGGTTCAAGGAGTAGTTAAAAGCATCTGAAGGTGTTTGGCGAATTATGGGGCTCTAAAGGCGGTCAAGGTTTAGTGCAGTGGGTTTGGGGTAAGTGTCAAGGGACGTCCCCAAACCCTGCAACGCACAACCAACAAGCCATCCCTACCCTCCGAGCAAACCAGGCACCACCCACTTGGCCAGAGAATCGAAGAGTATTGCTTTAGTATGTTTTGGTGTTCCGGGTTGGTTGGCAGTTGCTAGCAAACCATCTCCGCAAGATGCCAACCCAAACAAGAGCAGTCTAGAAGTCGAAGAGAATCTCATCCCTTCGTCAGGTTCAGAGCACTGTTGCTGTGCAACTGCTGCAAGAGTTTTAATGGTGTCGAGCCTCGTTACTTCTGTCGTAGTTGTCGGCTGCCTTAGCAGGCAGCAAGACCAAACCCCTCTGCAAACCCAAATCGCAAAAGCGTAAGTTCAGCAGAGGCATGTACCCTTGAACCGTCAACCCCAAAGCATTGAAGCATATTGAAACGGTTGTCCGGTCTTACTTTTCCTTGCCCTGCAGCCCAAGCAGTGGAGTGGGCTCAACTTTGCTATGAGTGGTGGAAACCCGAAGCTTCCATCCGGAGACAGTCAACTTTAAACTTCACAGCTTGAACCCCGAACCCTAAAAAACCCCAAAACTCGAGCACAAAGGCCAAGCCGGTGGAGAAGCCGGCTGAGAAGGCTGCGGCTAAGAACCCTGCAGACGCTCGGTCTCTGTCGGTCTCCGATCTTACTTCAGGCTCCTCTAAGGCGGCTAGAAGATTCTTGTACAGACCTCGTTTACAACCCTTTGCACCCTTTAAGCATAAAGCTTTATATGTAGTGAAAAGCGATGTGTAACGATGTTTGCTCGAAACCCTAAACCCTATAAACCCTATCAGCCCTAAACTATACAAACCCCCCAAAACCCTAAACCTTGTAAGCCCTGTACAAAAACCCCTAAACCCTGTAAGCCCTATAAGCCCTATAAACCTAAACCCTAAACCCTGTAAACCCTGAGCGCTTAACCCCTACTGAAGCCCAGGAGGCCCACTTCCTCAAGGCCCAGGGGACGCCTGCGGCCTCCGAGGGCCCTCGAAAGAGCCGAGAAGAGAGGCCCAAAGGGGGCCCTAACTTAGAAGGGTTCCGTAGGAGTTAGGGGTTCAGGGTATGGGTTTAGGGTGGGTTTAGGGTTCAGGGAGCCCTGAACCTCCCGAAACTCTAAAGCCTGAGCCCTGAAACCATAGGTGCTTCAAAACTCAGACCCGGAGATCCTTTCGCCAAACCCCGAAGTGTAGCGGCCTTAAGGGTATACTGGATCCAGAGCTGCTATAGAATCCGAACAGGTGAGGCTATGGGTCTGTAGCTCGGAATCTACGTAGATTTGGACATGGAGAATTTGGGTTTTCGCTGGGCTGGAAGACTTTGGAGTTTCGTGATGTGGGTTCCAGTGCGTATTGTGACTTGGGTTGCTGGTTCAAGCTATGGAAACATCGCTTTGGAATCCATATTCAGGTTCAGGCAATGTTTAGGGACATCAGTTCAGGCGTAAACGTGCGTAGATCCTCGTTAAGCCTCGGGTTTGAGGTGGCTTCAGGTTTCATTCTTTGCGAAGCCTTTACGTGCTTAAGGGGATGAGGCTACTAGCTCTGCCGATCCGACATTGCAGAATATCGGTTCTACCGTGTTGAAAAGTGTCCATGCGGAGCCGGTCGCCTCCGAGTCAGTAACCGTAGAGAGCTTGGGGTGCAGTCGTGGTGCTTTAGCTCCTGGCTTCGGGCTTTGGAGATTTCTTGTGTAGTCTAGCCTGTCGTTTGAAACTCAGGACCCGGATCCGGAATCGCTAGGCCCAGGGTCGTGGAAGACAGTACGGAAGCTGCTGTCAACTCGGCGTGCTGTGCTGCATCTGCCGTGTTCGTTCTGTTAGGCGGACCAAGGAATCAAGCCGCTTGAAACTGAACTATTCTCTGGAAAATTGCAGGGGCCATCGACGGTGAAAGAAACCAAGTTCTTGCATCCATGTCGAACTCGAAAACGACCCCGACGAATTTCTCTAAATGTCAACCTAGTGTCAACCTTCAACCCTAAATTTGCACTCGTGAGATCCCAGAGGGCTATCCCCCCCTGCTGCTCCGCGCTCTGTGCATCTGAGCTTCTCCGGCGTTGCGGACAGGCTCCGGGAGAAAGTCGAGGCACGACGTGCAAAAGCCAGCGCTTCGTCGGCATTTTCTCTCATAAATTTGATTTCAAAATGTCAAGCCTCGGAGACAACACAGTTTTCGTGACAGGTTGGTTGTTGCTGCGCGTGCCGTTTCTATCGTACTTCGGGGATGACTGCCATCTCTATGCGCTTTTGCGACATGCCACAGACTCACTGTTTTTGTGCGACGAACGACGTTTGATATTGGATCCGTCCTCGTCGAGTGACCTTATTCAGCCAAGATTGAAAGGCTTGTTGCATAGTCATCCACACTTAATGTGACGACGACGTGCCTGGTACAGAAGCTGCAGGTTCAGAGGCCTGGTTTTTAGTTATGACGGATCGGAGTCGATTGCAACTCGAAGGGCATCGCAGAGCAAAAAAGCAGTCAACAGTGCAGTTTCATCGCAACAGGCTCAGCTTGCTGTAGGAGCATGCAGCAGCACAAGGCCCCACATGCTGATCTGGACATGCGCCATGCAAGCCCTGATCAGCAGGACTTACGGAAGCGCACTTGAGAGTTTCATGATGATACTGGCTCACAGAATGATGACGATGGTGACGTAAGCAAGAGGCAACTGCAAGAGCAACAGTTTTCCGATGAACCAGGCGGAGGACATGGTCCAAACTTCAGGTTTCCTACAAAGTACTTTGTTGCAGAGTAGCTGAGTTAAGGAAAGACCCTGGAAAACGGGCAGTTCCCTAGGCTGGGGTCCACTTTGGTGTCCTTGCTATGCGAATAACATGTATTCTTAGAGAATCAGGAGTTTGGAACGCACAGGCCCTCTAACCCATGGAATTATGTGTATAGTTAAACTCTTGACTTTAAGCTTCCCGGAACCAGCCATCTGGTTCTAAATATTTCAAAGCCTGCAGAGAGATCAAATTCCCATTCGCGGCAGTTGCGCGCTCTAACGGTCTTGAAAAGGGGGGCGTAACAATCATGTCGGGCATGTTTTGCAAGTAGGGGCGACATTGTGCGACTCTCGGGTGTAGGGCAGGTTTCTGGCCTTTCAGGGTTTTTGTTTCGGGGTGTACAAAGGTGAGGCTTTGGGAGGGTTGGTTCGGGGTCTAGCCATGTCCTCCAGCAATTCTAGGGTCCTAGGGATCAACTACTCTACTCTTTTATGTGAGTTGGCTGGAAAATGGCCACAATGCTCTTTTTGGCCGACGTTGCAACTTATGCCTAGCAATCCTTGCTTTGACCTCCAGCACTTCATGAAGCTGAGCATCTTCGGCTTTGCTTCCCAGGTGAAAAAGGAGCCGAAAGCGAGAAGCGAGCTGCGGCGATTCGTGAGAAACTGGCAGCCAAACGCACCTTCGCAGCAGTTGAGCTTGCAGTCAGAAGAGAGCGGTCGTGGAGGCTGAGAAAACAGGGGGGCCCGCAGGAACTGGAACCGAAGGGTTGCTTCACTAGCCGTTTACACATGTCGCATCTAGGATCGGAGGCACGGCTGTTTTGAGTGGTGTCGTTGGATCTTGCGAAGCCGGGTGTGAGATTTGTTCAGACTTGATCCTTAGCAGAAGGCTTAGTACCTCAAGGGTTTAGGCTTCAGCCATTAGCAACTTCAGGGTTTTCGCAGATGCTTCATGATCTAGATAATTATGAGCCTCGGGCCTCAAGTTTGGCAACCTGCAACGATGCCTTCGACATGAGTCTGCCCAATGGAACACAAGTCCTAGACCCCGGGAACACGTATACGTAGAGCCAGAACCCAGAGTCCACCCGACGGCTTCAGCTTCAAGTTCCCCAAGGTGCCAAGAAGAACGGTGAGGTCCCTTGTCTCGGAAGCAGGGAGTTGGGTCTCAGCAACTCCGGGCTGAGAGCACAGTACGTGACTCTCAAGTTGTCATGGGTTCTGCAGTGAGCACAGGCGATCTATCACACAGTGTTGAGTGGGGAGGGTTTCAGATCATGTCTCTTTCGGCCAAAGCCAACACAGTGAGCCTATCTGGCCATAGAAGGCTAAAGCCCACAGGCCCCAAATCCCAGAGCCCTGAACCCTAGACTTGCCCATCCTGGGTTTCGATTTTCTCTGGACTTCACCTGGAGGAAGGCAGCCTGTTTTTCCAAGCCGTGCGTGCAGTGATTGCTGGACTTGACACCTTTGGCGAAGGATCGCGGGGGTCGGCTGTTTAACGCGAACCCACGTGTGCACCCTAGCAGGAACTGTCGGCCGACGGCGCCTCGCCACAGGAGTCATTGCCGTCGTTGCCCGGCTTCAGAGCGACGGCTTGGTTTCGGGAACTCTGTGAAACAGCTGGACCAGGACTTTTGTTGATCTATCCAGAGATGTAGGGTTGCCACGAGAGATCCAGCCTCAAATCCAGGAGGCCCTAGTAAGTATCGGGCGTCCTCTCTGTTCTCGCACCAGCCATGCTCTGTGTCCAAAGCCTCCAACCTTGAAGCCCCGCCCACATTCCGAGACGTTCCTCCAAACCCCAGAAAAGACAAATCTGAAGCCCTGAATCCCAACCTAGACCCATGAAGCTCCAAAGCCCAACAGCCGCAAGGCACTCTGCACACTCCGAACAATGAGCTCCAAAAGTCTAAGAACACATAAAGCCCCCAGACCTTTCGAAAGCAAAGCTTTATTAGAGAAGCCTTTCCAGAGCAATTGGTTTACATCTCTCAACGCATGCAGGCCTTTGCAACCTAAACCTTTTAAGCCCTGAGCCCGTAAACCCTAAGTTGCCCAAGCTGTCAAGCCCCTTTCAAAACTTCAAGGAACTTCGGGAGCCCGGACAGCGGTGCAGACGCCACGGTTCAGGAGGAGCCGACCGAGGAGGCCAGAGGAATTCTCTTTCAAAAATAGCGGTTGAGGGTTTGGCGGTATTGCGGTTTGCTTGAAAATTTAAGGTTTTGGGAGTTTGAAACTGCGATTGAGAGGGGTTTGTGGCGGTTACCAGGATTTAAGGTATTCCAAGAATTTCGCCTGTGCTCGAACTCGTCAAGGCTGCAGCGGAGGGGGCGGCAGCCGCTGATGATGCGGCCTCCGAGGAGGCTGGCCGAAGCCGCAGCTGTGGCTGGCTGGCCCCTATGTCGGATGCCATGGTAACAGTAACAGTCAAAGTATATAGTGTGGCATGATCCGCGAAAGGTCTGCACATGACCCTGGTGATTGTGTAGCAGCAGCAGCAGCAGCAGCAGCAGCAACCCGAGAAGCAACGCAGTACGTAACAGCAGCCGGCATTGTAGTCGTGGTGCAGGCCCTAGTTGAAGCAGTCGTCAGTGGTGGCGAGAGCACGAGCCGGTGCAGTAATTCCTTTGCTTAGGGGTTTCGGGTGTTGTTTGTGATAGTTGCCGGAGCCGAAAAACACGAGAAGAAATTGGAACTCATAGCAAAAGCGAACCTCCCGAATCATCACACCATACGCTCTTCACTTTCACAGGAAACTTCCTAATCACTTTGGCATGGAAGAGCCCGTGAAAGCAAGTAGAACCCTGCATGCCCTAAACTCCTGGGCAACCCTGCCGGGAATGCAGCACCTCAAGCTGAGCCGCACGCGAGGCTGCAGCTGAGGGGGAGGCAGCCGGTGATGATGCGGCCTCGGAGGAGGTTGGCCGAAGCCGCAGCTGTCGTTGGTTGCCCCTATTCATGTGGCTGGTGATCCGATCTCGAGAGTTGCGGGAATGAAATACTGTTGCGATTGCACAGCGGTGGCAAGAAATACGTCTTGCTACAAGCTTAGCAGCAGTCGGCGCGGCAGAAGCAGTAGTGGTAGCAGTGGTGGTAGTGGTAGTTGTCGGAGCAGCAATAGTACGAACAGAGATAGTAGTGTGCGTTCGTTTAATTAAAAAGCCATTCTGTCATCATGCGCGGGCAGCAACTAGAACTGCCGCTTCTGATGAGGCTGTTCCCTTTGTAGCGGATGGTAGGAGCAGTAGTGGTGGTCGTCGTCGTAGTATGTTGTAGAATTGTAGAAGTGAAGGTGGAAGCAGCAGCAATGTTGGAACATCTTGGAAGTAAGAAGTAGAATGCTTGTATATAGGGGGTGTTGCTACCCGCGAAGTCTCTTTTCAGAAGCTATAAGTTTCGGTGCCGGCACGACCACCGGTTTATTCCTAAGACGAGTCGCGGTGCTGGTAAGTGATGCATAATCATGGCATGACGAGTTTCGTACAGGTGGGCAGCAACATGTGAACACGTTGCCGGTGGTTCTTGTCAGCACAATTTGTGTCGGGCTCCTGGCAAACTCCTCGCAAGAATCCGCTGCCCAGTGCCCACGGTGCGTCACAACGCGGTCCCAGTAGGGGCTTGCAAAGATCGCCCTCTGTCCCAACAATATCTAGCAGCAGAGTCTGCGAGGACAATGAAGCCGAGGATGATGCCCCAGCAGCTGCCGTGGACTACTTCTAGATAGTGCCTCCGGACTTTGCAATGGCCCTTCAGAAGGAGCGCAGAGCATGTTCGGCAACGGTTCCTTGACATAGCACCCCGACCCGGCAGGCCTTAGCCGACATGACTCGTTGGTTGTTGTGCATCTGCTCATGTATCTCGTTGCGAACTACTGATATGCACTCATGCGCAAACATTCGAGAATGGTCTTGTTTCGTACCCCGGATCTTGCGGCTGGCACGCGAGGTGGAGAGAGAAAACACTACCACAACTTCGTGCCATCCATGCGAACATCAGCAGCAACCTGCTCATCACAATGTTCTTATCGTACTAAGACTTCCAATCTGCTACAGCATTTTACGTCCGCTGCTGGGAGGAACGAAGCCTTCAATCCTCAGAGTGGATTGCGCACGTTTCACATGTGAGCCAACATGGCAGAGTACCTCAGCCCTAGGGCTCGTCAGCACTTTCGAATCTTAAAGCCTTCGACTCTAGCCATACATGTGAGCGCACCGCCCTTGAACCAACCGTCCCGGCGGGGACTCTAGTCTACAGCCAACATGTAGTAAAGGATGCATACAGCATCAATCTTGGTGCTTAATTCAAGAGCCTGTGCAGCGGTCCCTTACGCTCTGAAGGCTTGTGATCGGCGCACGCGAAAGCGTGGCATGAAATGGAAATCTGAAGTTACATGCTGGTGCTGAGTGTTTGCCTGTCCCAGCTTGTCGCCGCAGTTCTCAGCTGTCGTTGGGGGCTTCTGGACCATACAGATGATCTGGAGCTTTTTGACACTTCCTGGAAGTTCCTGTACTGGTAGTAACGTCGCTGTGCAAGCAGGCTTGTGGCTCAAAGCAGCACGCCTCTTCCCGTCTCAGCACTGACGATGGGCAGTGACAAGCACTGGGAAGTCGTTGGAGGTGCAGAGAAGGGGGGGATTCTGGTCCGGGAGGGTGCCGAGCTGAAAGCAAAAGAGCTGCAACCGCGGCTTGGCGTAGGCGCGGCCGTCAGAAAAACAAAAATCGTTTCGAGCTATATGGTCTGAGTATGTCGAAACAGGTGCTGTGGTGGAGCAAGTTGGTGAGCTGCAGGGCGAACGACTCTGTTTTCGAAAGGTTTCTGGGGCCGGGCCAGACTCTGGCTGGGTTAGCATCCGTGTGAAAGATAAGCAGCTCGGATGGCATTTCATGTTTTTTCTCGATCTGTTCCAGTATTGGGTTTCAGAAGGTTTTTCAGCACAAGGGGGCGTACGTCGCACGTGCAGTGGCAGGCAGCTGCTCCAGGAGCTTGAATCAGACAAGCAGGGGCCGTTGGATCTTGCCCTTTCCGCACTGGCTGTGGAGGCGAGCTCAGCTAGTGGCCGGAGGGCGGTGACGAAACTGGATGCATGCTTACTAGAAGCGGCTGGCGACTCTCCTTCCGAATTGCTGTTGGCACGCGGATTGCTCAATTGGCGCTTGGCCCGCTTTGAGCGAGCTCACGCGGACTTACAAGAGGCAGCTCGAACCTCTGCCACTGCGGCGCCCGCGTTGCTGGCTCTTCTTCTTTGCTGCTCGAGGTTTCCAGATGCCCTGGCTCTCTGCGATTCATTGGGTGAGAAAGAAGTGCACTCTCTTGTGGAGCAGTGGCGGAGCGAGGCAGAGAAGCTCTCCAACTTATTCTTTCCGTGTGTTCGCGAGCCTTGTCCTAAGCCCAAAGAGATCTTCGAGGGCATACGACAGACGGACATGTTGTTTCATGCGCCTGATGGCACCGTCCTCGGATTGCGCCTTCTGCTGCAGCATGACAACGGCAAGGCCCGCGTGGACAGACCTTTGGTGCTCGTTTTTCATGGAGAAGATGAGAACATTGACACCTTCTGTGAGGAGGGCAACTTTGAACCCTGGCGGGCCTCGAAAGTGAATCTGCTAATAGCTGACTTCCGCGGTTATGGGTTTTCCTCGGGCACTGCCTCGCACTACAATTTGAGCTTTGGATTTCCTTCAGCACTTCTTTTTGTTGCATGGTTTTTGCACCTGCGAACCCGAGAGCGGGGTGCACAGGCGAAGCGATGGCGACCTGATTTGCGAGGCTCTTCCGAAGCTCCTTGGCGAAGTGGCCTGGCCTTGGCCCGGTACCTCGGTTCTTGAAAGCGAGGTTTACGAATACTAAGTACTAAGTTAATTACTCAGACTAAGACTGTAGATTCATTGCATGAATGACGGTGATAAGAATATATCTTAAAAACATACCCAGAAAGTATGCCACGGCTTTGATAGATCCTGACATTTGTTTATTTTTGCTATCTGCTATCGGCGATCTGCTGCTAATTCCACAGAAATGACCAGCTAGTCGATATCGGTGGCACTTACTGGCAGCTTCGAATTGTATGTGGCATGTCGAAGAGAAGCTGAAACTGTGCAGCAAAGTGTCCTTGATCTCTACATCAAACGCCCCGAGCGGTGAGAATAAAAACCACGGCTGAGGCGGTTTGGCGCTCTACGGACAGAGCCTGGGATCTCGGGTGGCATGCTACCTTGCGGCCGTGCGCAACAGCGCATTCTCAAGCTTGGTGCTGGAGACAGGCAGAAGCAATGCGATAAATGGTCTGCTATAGGCTGTCGAAAAAATGTGAGAGAGATCCAAGCGAGATCCTGTCAGGGTGGTGTGGTAGCTATGCTCCGGGAGCTCAGCCGCTTCCAGAACCGCCACAACACACAGCGCTGGCGACCATGGGCTGCAATGCAGCCGGCGACAGCAGATTTGGAAGTCGCGAGTTGCACATGGCTGCTGCGGCCATTACAAGGAAAGCTCGCAAGCTCTTAGCAGCACCCTTTGCAGGTACGTGGGCTGCAAGAGTGAACATCCGTCGCACCTACTTGCAATGTTTGCGTTCGCCCATTAATCTTGTGGTTCTACATCTTGCCGTGTTGTGCGCAGCCTTGTAGCGCACTTCGCCCTTGCCAGTGTGACCAACCTTTGATATCACTGTAGCACATTCAGCGCTGCTGCAGCCCAGGCATTGGAGCAAATATGTCAGCCACGGCTGCCGCAACAACCGCTACACACTTCTGCTTCATGAAGGGCAACGAGGATTTCATCCAGGGCTTCGACGGTCGGGTGCTGATACTGCACGGTGATGTCGACCACGTGGTCGGAGGGAGAAGAATATGGCCAAAAAGCGAAACATTTCCCATCACCAACAACAGCAAGAGCCCAAGCCCCCAACATACAACACGGGCTTGCCAGGCATTGAGCAGCAGACAACACCAGAAAGCCTGCCTGCCTCCCTGTCCAGGTCCCGTCTGCGCATTCGCGGCGACTGCATGCTGCAGTGTCGTCTGCATCGAAGCGGCTGGTACTTGCGAAAGGCAAGCGCCAGGATAGCCTACGTGGCAGTACGGAGTACGCGGAAGCTCTTTGCGCCTTCTTCAATGAGGCAGACAGAAAGTGAAACTGGCTTTGATGTGGGAGCTGTGACACCGTCCAGGCTTTTGGGGCGCAATGGTTGCTGGATGTTTCGTGGTATATCAAGCCTACATTAGCGCCTATCCGTCGGCAGGTTCCGCCCGCCCAGGCACAGAGGATCCCGTTTCCAGGCATGCAGACTTCATCCCTGCGTCTCCCACGACCACGCAGTCACGGCTTTCATTTCACTGCTCCAGAAAGCAGAAGCTATTGAAGCTATCTTGCGCCGGAAAAGACACATCTACCAGCATTTGCCAGCCAAATGGCTCTTCGGAATCGGAATTAGGGTGTCGATCAAGCTTTTCTTTTTGCCTCGCCATGCTCCTAAGCCTCCGCTGGCCTACAGTCGTACCCCTGCTGCCTTGAACGCAGACCCAGAAACCCCCAAATTGCGACATGCCCGCATTCTACATGTAGTCCGTCCCCAAAAGCAAATTTCTGCCGTGAAGCCCTGTAGGCTATCCTTGCACCCAATATGCAGAGCCCCCCGTATCCTGGTCTCAGCTGGATGTTTGCACGACGTAGTGTCCAGGAGTCTAGGATAGTGTGACTTTAAAGATAGAAGCTCGGAGTTCAGGGTTTGATCTAGGTCTGCGTGTTTTTTTGCCTCGGTTAGGCCATTGCAGCGCGCCGAGAACATGTCCGGACACAGCCTCAGCTGCTGAGACCGCGTGACACTTCGAGCACAGCCGTTTAGCAGAGGAAGTTCCTGTTGATTCGGCGATGCTGAGAATGTAAGTGGGCCAGCAACATCCTGGCGTTGCGCTTTGAGCTTGCTGTTAGAGTTTGGGCTTCGGGTTTGCTCATGACTAGAGTCTACGGGGTCTCGGGCTCAGCGTAGAAGATGTCGCTTGAGGCTTACAGGGAATGGGGTGCTTGGTACTGTCTGTCGGATGATTATTCGTTTTGGGATGTGATGGAATGCAATGCTCTCGGCCCGAGTCTCTGAAGATCATCCGTGTGGGGAACAAAGATGATTCACCCCCGAAAACAGACTTGTGGATATCAGGAGATCCCTTAGCCAGGTTGTCTGGGTTCCTCCAAACCCATAAAAACCAAGTTCGGAGAAACCGACTTGCCTTCAAGTTCTCAGAAGATGGCATCTAAGCCCAAACGCGATCTTACTGGTGTCCATCAGTCCGAAAATGCATGCTTGCCTTTTTGTATTGGCATGAATGCCGGTGACCTGCATCCGGGCCGGTTAGGACCACAAGAAGTAAGGGCGTTAGGACCATATTGTTGGATTGAGGCCTGCAACGGATGTTTGGACTTCGGGCCGGGGTTCGATTGCACGGCTTCGGGATGGTGCTGTCTAACCGGATGGGGGCTTCGGATAAACTCCGCCGAAACAGAGCTACTGAGCGTGCACATGTGACACAGGCCACTCCCTCAGAGAGACTGCAGCCTTATGGGTTCAAGTGCCAACCTCTCCCACAGCACTTCAGTTTGTAGACTGTAGCTAGAGTTGTCGAGGCGCTTCGTGATATAGTTCGAGCGTGAAACCAATAATAGCACAAATTGTTCCTACACCCAGTCTCTCGACATACATACACACAGCCATGCATACATACACACCCCTGCATCAATCCATACATCCAGCACCCTTATATGTATCTACCTATACATACATACAGTTCATACACATACGGGTAGGTACAGATTCGTACATTTAGTTACATACATACGCGCGTGTACATGAGCACTTCGGTGCCACCAAGCGTTCCACCATGTGGCCAGTCCTGTGGTCGCCAGCTGCGCCGCCGATACCTGCCCACCCAAGCCAGCCGGTGAGACCAAACCGACGAAATGTCCAAGGCATGTGAACTTGGTTCCGGAGTTTACAGGGCAAGCAGCTCTTGCAGAACACTTTATAGAAATGACTCTTGCTAAATGTTCAGTCATCCCACAGAGTGGAGGTCGCAGTTCTCAATGCGGTTGAAGGTGTCCAGTGTGCGAGTTCAAGGAATGGTTTAGGGCTTTAACGTTTCAGGTTTCGGGTTTGGACTACATAAAACCCTTAGCCCCTGACCTTCTTCTCCTTTGGCTGCACTAGGCCACCCGTCGACCAAATGACAAACCACAGTTCCCGAGGCCGACACGCACTCCAGCCACAGAGCTCTCTGGTCTAGTTGCACAGGCTAGAGCCTGGCATACCGAGCTGTGGTGTAAGATGTCCACGTCAAACCTTGCTGGAGATGAATAAGGCTGCTATAACACTTTACCAGCCATCAGACCCTTGGCTGGCGCCCCCTCCATGAAGCGCCGAAGGCCTGGGTCCGGGGATCTTTGCCATCGGTGCTGCGGCCTGGGCTGGGAAGTCCCGGCAAGGACGAGCCAACATGACGCGATTTGCGGCGTTGCTTTTAAGGTGATCATTTAAAGGAGTTCGAGAATTTCAGAATGCGGGCAGTCTTCTCTTGGGGTGCCTTGGTTCAGTGACCAAGGTGAATCCTGCGTCCTAATAATATCAGTGGTCCTTGAACAAACGGCGTAAAATACACCTAACCCCCCTAAACCTAAAACCCGATAATCCCATTGCTTCGAGAGGAGGGCAAAGAGCCAGTGGAGCTTTTGGAGAGCTGAAGCTGGTGCAGCTGGATGCCACAGCTGAAGTATTTAGGACGGGGTTTGTCCAGGTAGGGATTGCCATCCGCCTTTTTAGGTTTCTGAAATCGAAGTCAAATCTTGGGGATGGAGGCTTCGCATTCAAGGCTTGCGCATTTACGTGAGCCCTAGAGCCTAAGTTTCAAGCCCGAATGAACCCCAGAAGCCCGTCCCCCCATAGCCGGCATCCGAGTAGGTGCTCCATAACATGGACTTCAATATGTACATATGTATATACATATATACATATATACCTTTGTATATATATATATATACATATATATAAAATGCAGACTGCAAAGTCCACAATCCTACGCCCTGTGCGACCCAGTCAGCGAGAAACCTGCAAAACTTCACAGCGAGCGTTACCAAGCAAAACCCTAAGCAACCCTACAATCCCCTCAAACCCTACAACACCCCTTAAACAACCTCAGAAGGGCAGACAAACACTGAGGAGATGGACTCGACTGAGCCAGAGGCGCTGATGGAGCTGTTGGCAGGCCCCCGACTACACCTCGGAGAAGATTGGAATTTGGTTTTCAGAATATCTGGCGTGCCATCTGGGGGAGGGCTTGCATTGTACGGTTTGAGGGCTTGTGTGTCTATCCCTTATCTTCTGACAGTCCAAATCACTGATGCTTGCTTGGGAGGTTGAATGCCTATGATGGTTCGACAAGAGGGTTGCAGGCTGGGGGGTAAAGGTGGAGGCTTAGAGAGGTTTTAGATATATGATCACCAGTCTCTTTGTGTATCAATGCTTGCTTGGTTGCAAGGAAGGCCTAGATTCCGAAGCCAGGTAAAGGCTCAACGTGCTTGGCAGCGAAGGGGTTTGCCAATTGAGCGTGTCGATCCGGAATCATGAGCTCCAATCAATTCTGCCAGGAAGCTGAGCAGTATGTCTCCGCACTCCACACATAGACCCCACGTGTTTCACACAAAGCGGTCGTTCATGTCTCAACTATGGTTTGCTGCTGATTTACACAGATCGGGTCTATTGCTCCGGGACTTGGAAGCCGGCATGGCTGCAATGTATTGGGAAAGAAGGTGACGAGACGATGAAGAGCAGGTTCATCGAGGTGAAACCCCAGAGTGCCTGAAGTTACCGGGGCAGTGAAGCCCTAAACAGGTTTTGTCTCACCAACTTAATCTTCCGTGTCTTTGTTCAACACTTCCGTAGCACTTAAGGAGTGTTCGGCTTGCAAAACACGAGTTTTACCCAAGAGGCTAGAAGATGCCCAAAGCCTATCTGGAACCTACACCGGGAAAGCCCTGAAGGCTTCAACTCGAGAAGAAAACATTGCAGAATAAGTCCTGAAGCTCATGTGTGCTAAACCCTGCGAGCTCCAACAAGCCGAGCACCCAGGACCGTAAACCCGAAAAAGAATCTGCTACGAGCCCGAAATTCCGAATCTCAGAAGAAAGACCAGCAAATACAAAAGGCAAGACCCCTTAACAGTCCACGTGTCACCCAAAAACCTTTTGCAGGTCTCGGGGCGGTGTCGACAGCACTCCGTGGCGAAGGCATCGGGGGAATTCAGGGTTGTCCAGGTTCGAGCTATGTATGAGAAGCGTGACAAGCCTAGGTTTAGGAATCCAAGGCTTTAGGATTGCAGGTGTCTTGATCCCAGGGTTGAGCTACGGCTACGATACTAAGTCCTCAAGCCGAAAGCGCTCCCACCAAAGCCGTGAAGCGAAACGTCTCCAAACCGTACAAATGCGTACCTGAGCAAGGTGAAACCAGGTGCAATTCTCCCTGACACCCCGAAGCTTCATGCCTGCCGCGGGTTAGGTCAGCGGTTGCTGGCAACAGCTCCGGCCTAAGGGCTCCAAGCTGTGAGCAGCAGAATTTCTCAGCTTGTGTAGCTGTTCGTGCTGACGCAGAAGAAGTCTTTTGTGCTGAACAAGTTTTGCCCGTAGATCCCTCCTGAGGGCAGAGCCTCGTAACTTTGGCAGGGGAGCGAGCGGGGCTTTTGTCGTAGAGGTCGTTCGGCCGGCAGAGCATGATGGTCGCTCTCATTTTCTTGTTAGCTCAGCTTGTGCTTCGGCTGAGGCTGCTGATGCCACTGCTCCGTCAACACCCCGCTGGCACCGGGCACGGGCTCTTCAACAGCACTATGTGTGTTTTCAACACTTATTGCGTAAGTGAAACGGAATGTTTTAAACGACATGCGTGTGGAGATCTAAGTATAAATGCTGAGCCAGCCACACACAGGGATGTTCTGCCCTGGAAATCTTCAATTAGGCCAGCCCACTTCGGCTAGAAGGATCGGTTCCGGTGGCAAATGGCAGTCCTTCAATCTCCCGTCCTGAGGTTCGTTCGAGTTCCCCAATCCGGAACCCCTTCTCTCAAGAATTCCTCGGACCCTAAACCTTGAACTCGAAAGACTGGCCGGCTGCTCGACTATTAATTGAAGACTTAGACGGTAGACCGCTTGAGTGTCCAAACCCAAAGACTGGGCGACGCAGCAAGACAAGCCCTGAGGCCTCAAAGAAAAGGAGCTGAGAATTTTGAGGATCCAAGAACTCCCGCAAGGTGAGTGGCCTGTTTCCTGCTGGGGTGGATGTGTCCGACGTCGGCCGTGCTGTTCCCCGGTGCCCTGAGGGGCAGGGTGGATTGACTAGTACGTCAGGCTGAAAGGACGACTCAGGGTTTGGAGTTTGATCAAAGCCGTAGCCAAGACGTCAGATCTTCAGCACCGACTGTTGCGCTCTAGGATTCGCTCTGCGATCCTGCTTGGGAGCTTGATCTATGCTGTGTAGTGCAGGGTCGGAGCGAGGTTCTGCAACACCCTTGGTACACTGAGCCGAAACCCCTTACCGTCCGAACCCTTCTCAGGTTAAAGAATGCTTTGACTTGGAGGACGTGCCAAAGATAGCCGTCACGGATGTCGAGGCTTGGTGTTGGGATGTAGGGTTCACTGCACAGGTTTTTGGTTTTGGGTTCGTAGTTCGAGGTGTGTTGTGTATTTCGGAGCTCGCCGCCAAACCTGGACTTAGTCTTTGCATCTGGGCCGGGTTACAGAGATCACATAAATGGCAGACTTTCTTTGCCTGATGTGCCCACCTCAAAAGCACGTCGCGTCTTCTGGTCCCGCCTTATCTTTGATGACCTGCGCGAGGCCGTTGAGGCTTAGCCGTCTTGAGTGGGATGCCAGACCTTGGCCCCCGACAATTCATTTATTATATGTTCGCTAACGATGAGGTGCGAGACTGATCTCAATCTCCTGGCTTGTCGCCGCTGCTATGAATATAAAAAGCCGGCATGCCACAACGCTCCTCCAAGTCCCGGTTCCCTCATTTTCCAGTGTCCTTGGCAATCGAAATCGGACACCGCGACCCATTCCCAGCAGTCCTGCATGTGTGCCCCGAACCTGAAGCATAGAAATCGACTCCCGACAGTCTGACAATTTTCTCCGAGCCTTCCCCTCTGGTCAGAACCAACACCTGCAAACCGTAACCCTGGCCCGAAAGCCTTAAGCCCCGAAACCTGCTACCGCAATCCGTGGTCTCATAACTACTCTTTGGCTTAGTGTATCGTTTCATTCATAGGCACCATATGCAGAATGTCGTGATACCTTGTAAGAATCTTCTATCCCCTATAAACTCAAAACTGTCTAAACCCCTGAACCCTTAAAACCCGACATAAATGAACCAACCGCCTAGCACTGAACCCCAAACCCAAAGCCCCTAAAGGACCCCACAGGCCCCCTACCACAAAACCGGGAGACCCCCAAGACCCTAAACGACCCCCACAAAAAAGCAGTAAGCCGTAAAATCTCGGGAGGACATCGACTGGGTCGAGCATGTACAGAAGAGCTGGGAGCCGATGTCCCTGGGCCAGCGGTTCCAGGCGGAGCCGGGGCTCCCGTCCTTGTTGGGGCCTGGTTTCAGGCACTGTGCCAGTAAGGGCTTGCACCAGTGGTTTAAAGGGCATGGTCGAAGTTTTGGGGTCGTTCTGTGAGGGTGTTTGAATTCAGGGTTCTAGCCCATAACGACCTCTACACCCCAAGCCCTGTAAAGATACCTTTTAGTCCTGGACGACGAGAGCAGTATGGATTTGTTTTGGTCTGGCGTCCTTCGCAAATTATACTGTTAGTTAGTGGTTAAAGCTGTCCGTCGAGTGTCGCCCCGAAATAGACTATGGGCTGGATTTTGTTGGTCCCCGTAGGTTTGTATCTCCACCAACGTGGACAGGTTCTGAAAAAGCCTTCTCTCCCGCGCGCAGATTTTCTTCTACCTCGCCACGTATCCATGACGAAAAAAACTTTCCCCTCAGCGGACAGGGCTGTCAGTGGCCCCTCTGCAGCCCGGAATCGAGATTGCTCGGGCAGGAAATGTTGAGATAAAAGCCCTCCTAATCCAACGATGGGTTGTGAAAGGTCTCGTGTACCCCTTGCCACCTGGAGGTCGTAAAGGACGCCCTCCCTTGCCGCAATCGGGTTTAATTGGGCCCTGCTGGGGGCTTCAAATGGCCCCTGAAGCAAGAGGAACACATGAGGCCACGAGGAGGGCAGAAAGCACCTTGACAGGCCAAACAAGGCTCTTTCACTTCTTGACAAGGCCTCATCCAGACGTGCTGGTATCGCGAGGGTGTTTCTGCGCGTATGTGTTCTTTCCTCCAAGCAGCGCCCTTCAATTTCGCAGAGTCATGCAGGGTTCGATCGCTGTCATGCCGCCATGCCTTCCCCGGCGCGGGCTTCAGCCCTTGGCGACTCTTTTCCTTCGTCAATTTCTTGCCCTTCATGGCCTTCCGCCACCTTCCTGCCCTTCACTGGCTCCATCGTTTGGCCTTTCGCTTCCCGCCCTGATCTCTCTCTCTCTCTCTCTCGCTCTCTCTCCCTCTGTCACCCGCTCTTTCTTTCCAGTTACTTCTGCCTCTCAGCCCCGCCCATAGACCATCAGGAAGCTCAAGCCTTGATTTGCTGTTGCGGCTGGCTTTGGGCTCTGCTACTCGTATCGATCTATCCGCCTGGCTACCTACCTACGAAGCTGCCTGCCTGCCTCTCTCCAGCCATCTATCTGTCCATTATTTGTCGATCGTTCTTTCTATCTTTCTGTCTGTCCATGACATGAATACGCATGTTTTGCGCCAGCCTTCTTGACCAATATCGAAACATTGCCCGCGACACCCTCCTGAAGTCGAAAACTCTCCACTTCAATCATTGAACCGAACCTAAGACCCTTAAGTCCGAAGCCCCGACCTTGCACCATAAACCTTGCCCTGCCTGTCCATTCCAGGTGCTGCTGCCGTGGCACGAAGGGCCAGAAGGTCGCGAGTTGCAGGGCATAGAGCAAGCTAAAGCTTACAGTGCCTAAAGCTCAACATGATAAACGGTGGTTTGCATTTGTACTCGAGGCCGGGTTACATGATTTAGAGCTTCGGGGGATGCAGATCGTTGAAGGCTAATTTGCGGCTTAGTGTCGGAGTTGTCGGAAGTCGGGAAGGTACACGTTGATGGTTAGAGATCGGTTGCGTCAAGCTCGCGCCTCAAAGCCTCTGCGACTCGCTAACTTAGCGTTCAGAGCACCCAGCCTTAAATTTGAAAAAAATACATAAATCAGTCTGCCTTGCCTGGAGTTCTTAGTGTCTGGGCCCGGGCTAAACCAAAGCCCTGCCCATCTGACCTTGCATTCCTTTGAGGCGGCCAGTGGAAAGATGGAAGGTTGGTGCTTCGGCTTGAGGCCGGGCCAAGATGGGAGTTTTCCAAGAATTGTGGGGTGCCTTATTTTGGGGTCCTTATAATGAGGATCCTAGTGTTAAGTGTACCATATTAGGGTCCCCTATTTTCGGAAACTCCCACATGATGGGTTTGGGGCTTTGGGTTTTTTTGGGACTGAGGGTGGGGAGTTGGCCTTTGGGACTTGGCAAGCGGTTTTGGGGGCTTTTCAGTAAGCCCGAATCCTCCGAGAGGGAACAGAGGCATGAACTTCGAAGGGCGAGGTCGGCAGGGTGGTGTCAAACTTTGAACACCCCTTTTTGGGCTATTGCACAAGATTTAGTGACCCGGGCGGTGGCGAAGGCCCGACGCAACAAGGGTTGAGGCAGCCATAAGTTGTCTGCTTCTTCTGATCTTGAACTGTTAGTTTGCTCAAACTTTCAGCTTTTTTGCAGCAGCCTCGGACGTCGTGGTATCCTCCAAACATCTCCAACACAGTAGCCCAAATCACTGCTGAGGGAGGGGCTGCCTTTGGGCTGGGCGACCATCCGCATCCTGGCTAAAGGTACAGCGAAACATGCAATTGAGTTATGTTCAGCAGTTTCACGGTTTCGGTCTGTCGTCCAGTCTTTTCAGCCGTTGCTGCGTCATGGTCCGTTTCAGGCTGATACACCATCGAGAACTGCTGCAACAACGGCTCTCCTCCATCATCTGCAACTCAAAGAGTTTGTATCGCGATTCGGTGAATTGGAAGTATAGTTTTTTTTCTGCATGCGGCGGCTAGTGCGGTTTGACAGAGACTCTGCCCAGTAACTTCAAATTCCATCTTCTTCCTGCGATTCCTGCTGCTCCACAGCTTCGGCACAAACAGAAGTCCAGACAAAAGGGTTAAGCCAGCTTTACTTTCAAGACGCCTGCAATATACACCGAACTTTGCGATCTTATGAGGGAGGACTCCGGGAGGGCAATGTTGCAAAGAGCCGTCTTACAGACCGCAAGGACGACGCAGGGGGCCGTTGACTTTCTCGAGCGAGTGCCAGAGTCTGCATATGAGCGCTCCTTTGCATGTGTTTTTCGAATCAGAGTTGCGGCGTGACACTACCCAAAGCAGCGCACTGCATATATTTCGTTTCCGCGGCTACTGGTCGCAGTGGTTTCGATACAGGTTCAACAAAGGGTTGCATCCTTAACTGCATAAACACCGCGATCCCTCGAGCAAACCGCATGCTCCGGAACCCTCGTGCCGGACAGCCAATTGCAGCTAGATGCATGCTCCTCTTCCCACCAAAGCTTATCTGACCAGCGTGCTTACAATTTCCTCCGATGCTAGGCCAGGCAAAGAGTTCTTCCTAAACTCGCCCAGCCCTAAACCCTGAAACCAGGGCTCCCGAGTGACGGAGGGCTCGCATCTCTCCGAGGGGAGCCTGAATAATATAGAGGCCTGAACACTTAAAGTTCGGTGCATTCTTGTGCAAATATTATCAAGGAACCCTGTGGAATTCTCGTGGTAGGCATTTTCGTTTCGTTTCTATACCGAGTAGTAGAAACATGTTTGTTCCCGCGCGCAATTCCTGAACGATCACAGTCCCAAACGGCAACACGGAGGTGTCCGAGAGCTCATCGGAAAGTTGAGTGCAAATCATTGTCCCCCCATTATAAACCATGTTCGAGTGTTAAGTATTATTGTCCCCCCATAGCATATTCTACAACATAGCCCCAATGCCATATTCTTGGTCATAAGCTGGCCGAGGTGCTGGCCGACAGTGCCCGCGAAGCCGATGCCAAGGTCTTAGATTACGGCACAGGCTGGACACGGCTAAAGGGGGTGGATTGAGGGTTCGGTGGCGGATACACATGTCATCGTATACATATTCGTGCACATACAGACATGCATACATGTACCCTCATCTTAATATAACTTGTATGTGTATATATATATATATATATATATACATATAAACGCACGCACATGTAGCATTGAAAGTTCCCGTTATGGTTTTCGGGAATCGTGAATTGGGGTTCTTCATTTGTGAACAACCCCTGTTCTAATCAAGGCGGAAAAGGCAGTTCAGAGAGACGTTCAATCCTGAAGCCCAAGTCGAGGGTTGGCGGTCTCCCCATGTTGACTTCACATGTCGCTGGTACTTCGTGCCTTTAAGAAGAGGTCCTCGGGGATGAGGAACTCGGGATTGCCAGCTGGAAGGTTTCAGCTCAGCTTCAGGCCACGTTGATATCACCTGAGATGCTGCTTGGAGAATCATGCGTACGTAAATAGAGATGTTGCAAAGGCATCTTTCCGTCGACATACCTCTCTCTTTGTGTAATGGGTACGCCTTCTACGAAAATGTTGTTCATTCGCCCAGTCCTCCATTGAGCCGTCTTCGTAGTTCGAGTTCGTGACGCGACAGCCAAATACACAAGCACAAAATCCACCTACAAATCAGACATGCTCGGAGATGTGTTCTTGGCTCCTGCTGCCGTCCAAGATCGCATCTGTACTCGTGTGTCTTCCATCTGCTCCATGTGCAAACACCCCAGAGCGAGCCGTCCAGCAAAAGCCACAGGCCACAAAACCCTGCAAGCAACAATCGTGGTAATCATTGGCCTTCTGGACCTCCAGGCAATTCAAAAATCCATCGAAGCTGCTCTGAGCATTGAACTCGACACTGCACAGTCAACTCTGGTGCACATTGTATATGTTTGCTCGCATTCAAGGACTTCCGACGTGCAAGCAGGTAGAACAACAGGAAGCTTCAAAACTGAAATGCCAATCAACGATGCATTCCCGGTGTGTACCCGAAACCCTGATCCCGAGTATTGAACCGCAGCCGTGCCCGATTGAATCGTAGACCTTTGAACCAGAAACGCCTAACTCTTAATTAAGTCTTAACACTCAATACTCGAAGAGGGCCTTTGTGGTAACTTTGTAGTGCCTCACTAGTTCTGATGAACTTCAATAGCAGCAATCTCCAGCAGGTTCTGGAGTCCTTGCCATTTGTGCCGCTCACTTGGGTGCCGAAGCAGTCGGAGCGACTTGGCGGTAGAGGGGCTCTGCTTTCAGGACCGCCCCCACAAAGTTCCTTCTTTCTGAGCCAGCCAGCCGAGTAAACCCAAACAAACCCGACGCCTATGAAACCTGGCAGTCCGATGCATACGTGAGGCAAGTCTCCATTTCACAGTAAATCCGAGAAGCCCGCCAGCTCGACATCACTTGAGCCTTAGATCCGAAAATGCTCGTCGGCGACGCAAGGTAGATGTGGATGCCGACGCTGTGGAGTCTTGGCTCATACGTTTCGAAAACTTCTTCCACCTTGGCATGAATGTCATGGTTACTACTCCAATGACTCAATGATGATGATACTTGTTGTTGTTATTTGTGGGATGTTTCTTACATTCCCAAGGCACACTGCAGGTGGGTCAGTTGTTGGGGATAGCGCTCCGGCCTAGAGTCTAGAGCCTGCAAAAGGGGCTAGATTCCAGCTTTGGAGGTTTTCAGCGGTCGAGAGAGGCAACCAGTGGAGCAAAACGATTGTCAGTGCTCAGGTCACGCATCCTGCACAATTCGGGGTGGCCCTTGTGGAGCTTCGAAATTTCCAGATAATTGCAAGCCTCTCTGAATGCTTGAACCATTCCGGTCATCTACGACCTGAAGACCCTGCATTCCAGACCCGATCGGATATAGTAGGATGTAGGTACCAATGCATCAGCACACCTGCGAATGGCGACTTCTTCGATCTCTAGACCGTGAACCTCTAGAGACGCATGAAACTTGTAATTTCAACAGCTCACGTTGGGTCCTTCGAACGTTGCGCTACTGAGCGTTGCTTTGCCAAGGCTTCGGCCAAAAGGAGCTGGCAGTCTTCCATGCCCGGAGCAGACCGACACGCGCAGTTTCGACTTCCAGATGCAATGGATGTTTGTGCACCTCTCAGTATGGTTGTCCGCGTTGCCGAGGTCGGTCAGGGTTTTTGCAGGCTCTGGGCAGTTAAAAAATCGTGGATGCAGCTTGAACTGCAAAGTTGGTCAGGCGAAAGAAGGACCCAAAGTCGGACTGCGCCAAGCTGCCCCTCCCTAAGCTCAGAAGAAATCCGACTTATTCCAAGACGCAAGACAGCGTGCGCCGGTCTTCGCATCCCGATCGACACCCTGCAGCCTTCCTCAAGCCTCAACAGAAACTGCCACCATCTCCCACCCAAAAAGAGGGTGGGGGGGAGATACTGTGCTTCTAGGCGATTGGGAACAGGGTGAGCTCTGCGCGCAGTATACATGTGACTCGAAGGGTAGACTGCCAGTTTTCTCAAACCGTGCGCTGTGGGCAGACATGATGTCAACCATATTGATTCGTTCCCGCTTCTGGATGTGTTGGATCTGGGACTTAGGAAGTCAGTCCAAAAGACCCTGACGTCTTCTTTTGTCTATCCTGGGAACTGCTTCGACCACGAAGCGAGTAGATCCGAACGTCCCATCAATCCATACTCAGGAGTGAGTCCTGAGAGCTTCGATGATGCGGAGGATCCGTTGCTTGCAGGGTTCGCGGGCTTGGACCTTCGAGGACTTGTTAGAAGCTGGCAGAGCCCTAACCCGTCCACAGCACCAATGATCGCCGACACCGCGGTTACGCCGAAAGAAATCAAGAAATCCGGTGGGAAACCTTCGCAAAATCTGTCTGCACGCCACAGCTTTCTGGATTCTCGGAGCAGATCACATGTATACATATATATATACAAATCATACACTCTCTGCTATCTTCTATCGGTCATCGGTTTTAAACTACGGTTTTTTATGTTAATGTTGGGTCCGGATTAACAAACCCCCCCCTCCCCCCCCCCCCCGCTGTCAAGGTTAGCCCGGTTGAACTTGTTCATGGGTTCAAGTTTTTCCCGGCCCCCCCTGATTATGTGGGGATGGGGTTAATTATTAAGTATAGTAGTAAGTAGATAGAGAGTACTTAGTAAAGTATTGCAGTCGTACAATAGGAGTACAGTAGTATAGTAGTAGTACAGTAGTATAGTAGTAGTACAGTAGTATAGTAGTAGTACAGTAGTATAGTAGTATTACAGTAGTATAGTAGTAGTACAGTAGTACAGTAGTAGTACAGTAGTATAGTAGTATTACAGTAGTATAATAGTAGAACAGTAGTATAGTAGTAGTACAGTAGTATAGTAGTATTACAGTAGTATAATAGTAGAACAGTAGTATAGTAGTAGTACAGTAGTTTAGTAGTAGTATTGAAGTCTAGTAATAGAAGCAGTACAGTAGTATAGTATTATTACAATAGGGGGTTGGGGGTTTGAAGGGGCTCAAGGACTTGAGGGGGTTGAGGGGGTTGGGGGTTCAAATGTGGCCGGCCACCACCTGTTTCTGCCAGCAAAAGATATCACCGAAATCCCAGGGATCCCAAGGCCAGGGATCTCTGACCCTTCCATCTCAAAGCTTCGGGCTTTCTAGGTCAAAGCCAAGGGCCTGCAAATCCCTGGTCCCGGGCCGGACCCTGTTAATCGGGGGGGGTTTCCTGCTATTCTGGGGGGGGTCGGGGCCTGCAAAGGGGTAGCCTTGGAAAACTTGACAAACCTACTCTTTTTATATACGGTTTAATTAGGGAACCACCTGTTTCTGGCAGCAGAAGATATCACCGAAATCCCAGATCCCAAGGCCAGGGATCTCTGACCCTTCCATCTCAAAGCTTCGGGCTTTCTAGGTCAAAGCCAAGGGCCTGCAAATCCCTGGTCCCGGGCCGGACCCTGTTAATCGGGGGGGGTTTCCTGCTATTCGGGGGGGGTCGGGGCCTGCAAAGGGGCAGCCTTGGAAAACTTGACAAACCTACTCTTTTTAAATACGGTTTAATTAGGGAACCACCTGTTTCTGGCAGCAGAAGATATCACCGAAATCCCAGAGATCCCAAGGCCAGGGATCTCTGACCCTTCCATCTCAAAGCTTCGGGCTTTCTAGGTCAAAGCCAAGGGCCTGCAAATCCCTGGTCCCGGGCCGGACCCTGTTAATCGGGGGGGGTTTCCTGCTATTCTGGGGGGGGCGGGGCCTGCAAAGGGGTAGCCTTGGAAAACTTGACAAACCTACTCTTTTTATATACGGTTTAATTAGGGAACCACCTGTTTCTGGCAGCAGAAGATATCACCGAAATCCCAGGGATCCCAAGGCCAGGGATCTCTGACCCTTCCATCTCAAAGCTTCGGGCTTTCTAGGTCAAAGCAAAGGGCCTGCAAATCCCTGGTCCCGGGCCGGACCCTGTTAATCGGGGGGGGTTTCCTGCTATTCGGGGGGGGTCGGGGCCTGCAAAGGGGCAGCCTTGGAAAACTTGACAAACCTACTCTTTTTATATACGGTTTAATTAGGGAACCACCTGTTTCTGCCAGCAGAAGATATCACGGAAATCCCAGGGATCCAAAGGCCAGGGATCTCTGACCCTTCCATCTCAAAGCTTCGGGCTTTCTAGGTCAAAGCAAAGCCCTGGTCCCGGACATGAGCTGGTCTAATGAGGAAAAGTCTGCCATCATGAGTTCTTTACGGTTTAGGCTTCAGGGTTTGGGGTTTAGGGTTAAGTCATAAGCCTCTAAATCCCCTAAATCCTTATTTCGGGGATGGCCCCGTCTAATCGGGGGGGGTTTAAATGAGCTCCGATACTATAGGGGTGGGGTCTAATGGACTTCTTCATTAAGCCCATGACATGCCCGGGACGGCCCCGTCTAATCTGGGGGGGTATCTTAATCCGTAAACAACATTAACAATCATTCCTTGGTGGAGGCCTTTGCCAAGTCCCTTGTGCAAGAGTTTGGTGCTTTCGACGTGGTCGTTGCGAACATCTTGCGCAGGCCCGTGAGCGTTTCAGGCGCCTGAATCGCTGGCGGCATGTTGCACGACATCGTCAGAGATATTCATTAGTTCCGCGCTTGGAAGCAAATATATTATACCGTCTGTCATGCATAGTGTATTTCAGATTACCTGCTGCGAAGCTTCATGTACGGATCCATTGAGTCCCCATGGTTTCCATGCTACGCAAACATAAGCCCAAATGCATCTTCCGTAGAGTCCGCAACACTCCGATGCGATATTGAACGACTGAGTCCCAAGGCCCCAAATGTTCACGCAGCTTTAACTCATGCCATGATTCCGGCAAGCCGACTCCAACCCCAAAACTAAGCCCACATAAAGTTTTCAGTCTAAGCCCAGGTTGAGTCTACTACAAATAATAAATAGCCATAAGAAGAGGCCGCTGGTGGCCTTAGTCCCGGCCCTGGCTGCAGCGGCTGCGCCTGGTGCACGCTTGGCTCTGACGGGTCTCCGAGGCGGCTTAGAGTTTGAAGGCCTTGTCTTATGGCTCTAGAACTCATCATTAGTATAGTTTAGGGTTTAGGTACATGTTGGTATTCTACAGCGCAATATCATCACTTTCAGGCTTCTTTCTACACGCTGGCATTCAGAACGCTTCGTTCGTAGTTTTGACCACCATTGTTTCATAGACTTGGGCCGCCAGACTGTGAGACTTGTCATGAGTACATGTCATGCTGTTCTCGCCACTCACGAGTGGTGCAGACGACAGGCTGCATACAGGCGATAGAAACCTGATGTGCAAAGCAACAGTTCAAGACTTTTGGTTCTGGTTGTGGGTACACCTTTTGGTGTACAGGGCATCGACACGGCCCCGATCGGACGGTTCAGCTAGGATTCTGAGTCAGGCGAGCTGGGTGACGGCGGTGCGGCCGGAGGCTGAGAAAGGAGAGGTCCTTCGAGGTACAGGGTTTGGCTGTAGCAGCAAGAACAACTAAGCGAATGCCATTAAGAAGTTGCATGGAAAGCCTCTTCGCTCCACTGGGTGTGTCACGCTTGTCGCCACTGCTGCGGTGTGATAAAACCGCAAGTGGCGCAGAATGCATCGGGTCGAGTGGCTGTTGCACATGTCTGTCTAACCTTGTCCGTAATACTAATGTTGTTTATTTACTGATGTTGTGATCATGTCATTAGTGGGTTCGACCCCCCACCCGGAGCTCAAAGTCAAGGCTTGAGGCTCCTTCTACTCTGACCTGTAAGCAATGAAGCATTGAGAGTAATGTTGACCCCTGATTAATAAACCCCCCCCCCCCCCCCCCCTCAAGGTTGTCAAGGTCGCAGGCCCCCCACAGGATCACAGACCCCCGAATAATCCCGTGAAGCCAAATTGCAGTAAACACTGGTGCTAGTAGTAGTAGTCGTAGTTGCAGCAGTAGTAGCAGTGGCAGAGCAGTAGCAGTAGCAGTAGCAGTAGCAGTAGCAGTAGCAGTAGGAGTAGGAGTAGGAGTAGGAGGAGTCGTCGTCGTAGTAGTAGTAGTAGTAGTATTTCATAGTATTTATTCAGTAATATTCAGTAGTATTTAGTAGTATTTAGTAGCTTGAAAGAGGACAAGACGCCCTTTAAATGTAGTCTTGCCCCCTTTAAAAGTAGTCTTCGAAGCACTTTTTGAAATTTTAGATCCCCAGACGGTGTTGCCTTTAATCGTGGGGGGTTTTCTGCAAAAAACGATCCTTATTTGGGTGCTGCCTTTAAAGTAGTACAGATTGGGGCCGGAGCCGCCCGCAGGCCGCCTTTAGTCGTAGGGGGATTATTAATCCTAGGTCAACATTACCTGGACGAGGTACGGCGGGCCTTCTCCGGGAGCTTTGACTCCTTTCGAGAAGTTTACCCGGCGCATTTAGGGTTCAGGGTTCGTTGGGTCAAAGGGTGGTGGAGTTTTGAGAAGTATATGGAGGCAGATCCGAGTCTTCGAAGCCCAGGATTTGAACGAACATTCTGGCAGTATCAGCCTTTATTGACGTCTGTGACCTTGTTCGTGGAGGCACTACACATACCTGACATACTTGTAAGATAACGATGGTGACGATAGCAATGGTGCCGCGAAAGGCTTCAACGGCGACGATGACGAAAGGCTAGCGATTTGGTGATTGTGTTGGTGATGGTGGTGCTCCCAGATTCTCAGGCCTCAACTTCGAGGTTTCTGGGTGTTTCTCGAGCCAGGTGCCGCTGCGCGACGGATGGTTGTTAGTTGAGGCAGAAAGATTGCCTTGACCAAAACCGTTCCAGATGTTCGGAACCTAGGATGCGCTGTCCCTGTGCGATGGGGCCGTATGGCTCGACGCCCTGAGGAAGAAAGACCTTCACGATTCCCAGTGCTTCTGTAAAGCGAGTCGCATAGCGCTCCTCCTCCTCCTCCTCCTCCGCCTCCGCCCCCGAGCTCCCGGTTGTTTGAATTTGCACTCGATCATGGATTTTTTTGGCAAACCTGTAGATATTCTGTCGCACAAGATGCAGTAAGGAATGGTTCCTGAGAAAATTCTGCGATCTGATCATTTTGGCCGCCGCCGTTGCTGCTGCTACTCCTCCCCAACCACCGCACTGCTACAGCTGCTGCCATTACTACCAAGACGAGGACGACGACTACTACTACTACTACTACTACTACTACTACTACTACTACTGCTGCTATTACTAGAACCACCACAACTACTATTGCCACTGCGACGACTAGCACCACCACCATCATCTGCCACCTACTACTGCCCACGTACGCAGGGACCTACTGCTGTCAACAACAACTACCACTACCACGACCACTTCTTCTACTGCCACCACCTACTACCACTACCACGACCACTACCACTACCACTGCCACCTTCACTGCCACTACCACCACCATCACCACCACGACTACTACGACGACTACTACTACCATTACTTCTTCTGCTACTACTGCTGCTACGAATACTACTGCTACTGCGATGACAACGACGACGACAGCTGCTACTACCGCTACTGTTGCCACGGCCACCACCACCAACACCACCAGTGCTACCTCCCAGTTATTCCTGCTGCCACTCCCTCTACACTTTCGGTGTATAGAAGTTTGCTTATCTTCTGAAGTGAGGGTTGCGCAGATCTTTGGATGTCTACGCCCAACCCGGAAGCTCGAGCTTTCTGCTGATTTCGGCTCGAACAGCATGCCCTGCCGAATGGCTTGAGAATTCGGCTGGTTTGCTAGCTCCTCCTCTCCACCCCCAGAACAAATTTTGGGGGTTTCAGGTTTTTGAGGTTTTGTGCGTCGGGCTTGTGGGGGTCTAGGATTCAGTTTCAGGAAGTTTTGGGCTGTGGGTTTTGGGGTCTTGGGTTCCTCCGACGGGTGTGCATGTCTCAACCGCATGGGCTTCCGGCAGACGATGCTGCCTGGGACACGGTGCCTTCGTTAGACTTGAGGATTCGGGCGTTTGGCTTCGATTCTCGAACCTTTTTTGGCACACGTCGTTGCAAGGCAGAGTGTTCACACAGCTTCCCATTCTTTTGTTTGAGCAAGTCCCGCCTACTTGGGTCAATCGTGTGCAGAGTCTTTAGGCCTGTGGTGGTTTTGTTGTGTCGAACAACGACATAGCGGCTTGCTTCTTCGCGGCATGATCGACTCGAGTCCGTGTGAGAGAGAGAGAGAGAGGTTTGAATAGTAGTAGTCGTAGTCGTAGTGGTAGTCGCAGCAGCAGGAGGAGGAGCCGGAGTAGGAGTCGGGGTAGTAGTCGTCGTCGTTGTAGTAGTCATAGTAGAAGTAGTAGTAGTAGTAGTAGTAGTAGTAGTAGTAGCAGCAGTAGTAGTAGTAGTAGTAGTGGTAGTGGTAGTGGTAGTGGTAGTGGTAGTAGCAGTAGCTGCAGCAGCAGTAGCAGTTGCAATTCCGGCTTTGCTTGTTCGGTCAGCTCAATAGGGTAAGTCCGGGTATGGGTCGTAACGTCTGCCTACACTACTTCACTAGTTTTTGGGCTTTTATGTGACCCGTTGGTTTCCTGGGCACCGAGTAGAGCATGACAGAGTTCCGGATTCTGATTCAAGCAAACCTGTGTTCTTCTCAAGTCCCATGCTCCGAAAGTAGGTGCCTCACGCAAGAAACTCTGCCTTGGACACGGTTTACGTTTAAATTACAGCAAAGAAGGGCGCTTCAGCTCAAACTTCTAAGTCCGAGCCCCAGGTCCCCATCAATCTTAATCTCTATGAGTGCCCGTTTATGAACAGTACTGCAAAACCCGGACTCTACACCCGATGAGCTTCAGGGCCCATGAAGGGGCTGGGGGACTGATGCGAAACTGCTGCGTTGTTTCTCGAAGTGCTTGGGTGTTCAAGGGAGAGAGTGGGAAGAGTTGGACCCACGAGCTTCAGTCGTCTGATTCCGTAGACGGTGCTCGAGGCTTCCTGCTCTGCACTTTCAGAGAGATAATTGGTAATAGCGTTCATAGTGGCATTGTCCAAAACTTGACACTGTGTACTGTGTGTGTGTGTGTGATATGTATATACATATATCTATTAATAGATGTATTGAGAGAGATAGAGAGAGAGAGAGATATATATTAACAAACAGCATGTCAATTGGACCCAGTGTTGGTCGGATTCTGGCCCACTGCGTTGATGCAGAGGCATCAGGTGTTTTCCTACGAAACATCCCTGCCAAGTGCACGCACATGTGTCTCGACCGCACAAGGCTCTAGCGAAGGAACTGTCGGGTTCAAGCAGTTGAGTTCGGGCTTGAGCAGAGGGGATGTAGCGAGTGCAAAGGTGCGTCTCAAAAATCGGCTCTCCGCGGGCCGTTTCAAATTGCACACAGAGTCCCCAATACTCTAGTCTAGTTGACACGAGTTTGTCATGGTTTGGGCTTCACTTCGCCTTCAGTATTTCCGTTGCGCAACTCCTCTTGCCAAGAGCGCAATTATGAAACAGGCCGCAACCGAGCACAGTGGAAACTTTTAACGCATGCGGTAGAGCGTGTGTCACGGGGACGGATATGGTTGCAAGCTCTTAACTCGAGGATTGTTGGACTATTGTTCGATTTTCAACCGACCCACAGCCCGAAAATAGCTTCAGGACGGTTTTCTCGTCAAGACTTCCATCATCGACGTGCCTTACCGTACAACTGTACTGAGACTCAACCCTGCAAGGCGCGCTCGTCCTAGCTAGGTGGGAGGCAAGAAATGTTGAGCGATAAACTTATCACCAGCCCTCCACCCTAAACCGAACATCAGGGCTTTGACGAAGTTCCTGCATGGTCTTGACCTGGATGGCTTCAAAGCAGTGGTGGCTCGCCATCCGAGCCTTGCCTGGACCATCGTCGGGACTGTGCGGAGGACTGAAGAGTTGATAGTAATTTCTACGCGTAGTCCCGATTATAGTACAATGATAGCACAAAGAACCCACAACTCGGCTTAAGTCGATTGATTCTTAAGGCACTAGAGTATGTAGATTGGAACATGTTGGAGCACAGCATGTGCACCATGTGGAAAGTGCGTTAAGAGTTTGGCCGCTTCGTGATCACATACGCCATACCCCTACTCAGCTAATTATGCGGCGTCCCAGGGACATTCACCCTGGCACTTCAGGAAGCGCATTAAATGCCAGACGAGGTCTCTCGGGTCGGTACAGGACTGCAAGAAGGACTGAGCAGGAGCGTTCTGAACAAAGCAACCAACACAGGGTTTAAGAACAAAAAGGAAGCCCCAAAAGCATGCGGTTAAATTGCTCCCTGAAGGGCTTGACGTGTCCGAGTTGCGAGAGCATAATACCCCAATATCGAAAAAAACCCAATGCCCGAAATTAAAGCCCTCTAGCTCAACCCCTAGTTGGACTCTTTTGGGCTGATGTTTGGGCTTTCGATTGGCTTCTCATTCTTGTTAGAGCCTTCAAGGCCCTCAAGCATATCTTCTTTGACTGGCCCTTCAACCCTACGTTTTGGACCAACTCTAACCGCTACTCGAACCAAACTGCGCTGGCCGTGGCTTGCAATGCGGGAGCCCAAAGTCGGAAGAGTGATATTGTCGACTTGCGTTGGACGGGACTACCATGGACTACCCATAGGCCCCTTAGTGGTTCCTTTTGGGATTACCTTATAAGATTCTATATATGAACCCTAAAAAGAAACTATATACTATGGGGCCTATGGGTACCTTGTGCGTGCTTGCTGGGTCACCTGTGGCTCATGACGTGCTGTACTTTCGTGTAGGGCCTGCTGCAGCTAAGGGGAAGCCTTACTCTCTATGCTATATATTGCACGTAACTTCCAGCCCGCTGCTGGCCGAGGAACGGAAAGAGCCGTGGCTATGCACACATCAGCCACTTGATCCGAGTGCTCATACCCGCTTGGCATCGAGACCAAACTCTGGACTGGAACTAAAGCCCGCTCCTCCCATGCATGAACATTGGCCAGCCTTCTTTTGAAGCACGCCAAAGCACTACTGTAGATCTGCCATCGCAGACGATATATCATGATGTATCGTCTGTTTAAACCCACCCGTCCCGATGAATAGCACCGATGACTGTTTAAAAGCATTCGACCTTGCCTAAGAGCTGCCGAATGCTACTGTAACATGCTTGCCGAACCCCGATCTGGCCAGATTGAAGTACGCTGCAGAGGGAAATGAAGCGAGGCCAAGGAGTAGGGAGAGAGAGAGAGAGAAAGAGAGAGCAACAGAAAGAGAGAGAGAGAGAGAGAGAGAGGCAGAAACAGAAAGGGGAAGAGACGGAGATACAGAAAGAGACAAGACCACGAGAGCGACAGAGAGAGAGAGAGAGAGAGATAGAGACAGTGAAAACAAGAGCGATAGCATTTAGGGCATGCGATTGGGAACACCGAAATAGTAGTGGGGAAGCCGTTCCCTGAGTTTAGAGCGCAGGGTCAAGTGGAAGAAAGAATCAGCAGTCAGTGAGCATTCAAGCGGCAGCTTCAGTCAAGCCCAACTGCGGAAGAATGACTGAGCAGGGTCGTGACATTGGGGAGCCCTTAGTTGCGGACGCGGAGGTAGGCCAGCTGAGCGTATTTCGGTTCAAGGTGAGGGCTGCGAGGTCCTAGGTCCTACATCTGTCTTTAGCATCTGATTTCAAGCTGAATGGTTCCAGGTTTGTGTATAGCGTCCCCGAGAGCTGATAATCACATCCACATGAGCCAGGTTCCATGGAAGCCTTCTTCAAACAAGTCCTGTGAAAGGTCTGCAGAGATTCTGAAACAGCCCATGGACCTTCCGACTCGGTCCGATGGTCACGTGTGTCTGCACTATTTTCGCTGTCTCCCGCAACTCCAACACTCACCGAGTCGGGTTAAGGTAGAGTGCCCAGACCCACAAGCCCAACTGTTCGCCCCGTAGATAAAGGCTTTGCTGCGGGCATCGATGCACGCTCCTTCGTGGCAGCCGTTTCTGGGAAACAGGTGCCAGGTGCCTGAACTCAGACTTGCGCAGCACGCACGGGCTTAAGTTGAGCACTCGCAATTCAAGCTTTGTCCTCTCGCTTGGCTTGGGCAGTTTCCGCTTCTGGCCTGACGTTTCTTAATTCGCGAAAACCTGTCGGCCAACTCGTTTGCTGGAGTTGCGAGAAGGGGACTTCCGTGCAGGGTCTTCCGTGCGTCGGAGGAGATGATTGATTGATGCAGAAATCTGCACACATGCGAATAGACAGATGTGGCACTTTACACATACAGAGACTTCACACCACTAGTTGCCACAAGAACATGTTTGCACTGGTTGCGACCCTTATCTTAGATGACGAAGCCAACACCGAAAGGTAACCGTCACAGTGAAAGTATCATCGTGCCGTGCAGCTAGACACGGGCACGCCGGCCACAGTTTGGCCCAGCCACCATGTCCATAAGACAGGGACCTAAATACTTGTTTAGGTTCCTTACTTAATATATTCATAGTATAATGGGCCCCAAAACCCTATTCTGATTATTCAGGCCCCTATATTGCTTGAGACCAGTGCTGCCAGAGGTTTACCGCCCCAAGGTTTGAGTTGGAGGGGTGCCTGAGCTTAAGAAGCCGGAAGCTACTAAGCTCAGACCCCACGGCCTGAGCCTCATGCACCTCCGGTTCAACCCCAAACTCGAGTCCCGCAGGTAAGAGCCCCGAGCAGTAAAAAACCCTCAGCCCTGGGCTTACTGAACTGCGGATCTCTAAACCTCAGCTCTCCGAATCCCAGCTGGAAACCGCCAGGCTTCAACAAGGTCGATGCCCTCTGTTGCGAGCCGATCACCGGTGTTGTCTCAGGCCTGTCCAGGCACGAAAGCTCTGTGGATGTGTCTGTGTTTGTGTCTGTTTGTGTGTGTGTGTAGGGCTGAATCGCGGTTGCGGTTTCTGTTGGTCGTTGCCTGGTTTCTTGTGAGGGTTTAAGTTGAAGCACTTCTTGGTTCAGGGTTGTTGTTCCCACGTCTTCAATAGATCGTTTCGCTGGATTGAAACGACCGTGCAGTCTCATGGATGCAAGTGGTTGCTCTGAACTTGGTTTTCTAGTTTTAAACGCTTCGCGTCGCCCGCCTCGGCCTATCTGCACGCGTATGTGCCGAATTGGTTGGAGGTGTTTGTCTAAGGTAAGCATCCGGAGCCTGCATCGCTGCCCCGTGAAAAGTTGCCTTGCTCAACAAAATTCTTGAGCCGAGATCTTGCAAGTGCCAAAATCCAGCAGTCAAAGTGTTCAGGGGATTGCTTTTGCGCAAGTCCTCTGCACAGAAGCGCGATACTTTGTTACTTTCAGTATCTTTGGCCTAGACTCAAACCCCTAACCCTAGAACCTGGAGTAGACCCAAACTCTTCAGTGGCGGGGGGGGATGGAGGGGGGAGCGGGTGGGGGGTGGGGTGAGAGGATTTGGCTCAAGTCCCAAGAAAACTTGGGCAAGTTCATCGGTTCAGAGAGAGGGGCAAGGGGTGTCAGGTGCACGCTTTTCTGGGTGCGGGGTCAGTGGCGAGGGGATTAAGAGGTGCGGAATAGAGGGAAATCCGTAGAGGAACCTCTGACCGCTTCGGTCGGGGCTGAGGCGAGTTTGTTCATCTCCTGCAGGAATATCTATGCTTGGACGCTGGTGTGGAAGCAGGAGAACTTCAGAACAGAAGAAAACAAACTCAGAAGCTTGTGGCTGTTCAGGTGGGGATGTGCTGTCGCACCGCAGCAAGCACCTGCTGTTGTCTGCACGGAGCATCGACAAAATAATTCAAAACCCCTGCATACTTAGATAGTGGGAGCAGAATCAGTTTTGATTGTTGATGGCTACTGATTAGCGTGTTTAGATGCCTGGCTCACTTGCCCCGAGTTTTGTCTTCTCGCTTTGTCATCTGCTGGCAAGCTCAACAGACTTGGTGTTGCATTCGTCGCTAGCATTCTGGCCTCTGTTGATCGGTGTCTTCGTGTTCTTCACTCAGAAGGCGGAAGGCTACTGACCGCAGAAACGGTTGTCCAGGTCTTTACCAGCAAATGTTTCGAAAGTTTTCAGCTTGGCATGTGGTGTTACGGCTGCACGCGTGAGATGACGGTTAAATGGAGGTTCACAAAGTAGAATACCGCCTCCGAGAAACAAAAGCAGGGCAGGCAGCTTCTCGGCATGTGCTGCAAGCCGTCGCATCTCTTCATTCACCTCGTGTTGTTCATATCGCTCCAGCCTCGACATGCCTGAGACTGCAGGTAATTTAATTATCTGACCAAACGCAGCGTGTGCATCACCGTGCCACATCGAATACAGGCACGTGAATCTACGCCCCACCGAGACCAAAGATTTTGCCTCGCTTGCTTGAGCCCTGCATTTTGCGAAGAGTTGCGAAGAGTCAGATACATAAAGTAGTCAGTCCGAAGAGATTTCTGGGCTCAAGACCCTAGTCTGGATCTGCAGGCGTGTGCGCAACGACAACGCGGACTTCCCCATTCCGACACCTGCCGAGGTGCCGATAACGCAGGAGCCATGGAAGCAAGGTTCTTTAAAGAAATGAGATTGCCACAACCCTTTGCGGTGAAACACTCGCGAGAAGCAAGGCTTGAGATGATGTGTGCCGTGCTTCATCGATGTCACGGTTCAATTGTGATTGTTTCCAGCAGCTAGACTGGTTGGGGTGGGCTTTAGGGTTTAGCGAATCTGTGCCGCTCGGCATGTCTGGTGTTGGATCCTTTGTAGACGCACGGCCACACTCCCAACCGCGCCCAATAGTTTCGATCGTCCGGCTAAAAGCGGCTTGCGGCAGCCAGTCGAACTCTAGGTCCTTGGTAGCCTGCTACACTTCAGACGCTACAAAAAGGAAATCCTCGCAAGTCGAGAGAAATTCATTGAACTGTCAACAAGGAAGAAAGGCATAGGGAGCCAGCCTAGGCTGAAGAACAGACGAAAGCCACCTTAGACTTTAGCTACAGCTGCGAGAGTCGAAACGCTGCCAGCCAGTCTTTTCGGATGCTTCGACTTTGTGAATTCAAGTCCCTGTGTTCCAAAACCCTAAATTGCCCTAGATCCCAGGCCGCAAAATCCGCAAGCCTCAAGCCCGAACTGCTTTGTACGAACTGTTTTCACGCACACCCAGCAATATTATCGCTGAGTGCTGCTCTCATGTAAAGTACAGCGCTAACTGCACATGTATAGCGAGCGTCTAGCTCGTAGTGTGCGTCTGTAATGGTTCAACTAGCGGGTACAAGGCTTCAGATAGCCGCGAAGCCAAACAAATGCCTTATCAGACGGACATCGCAAGGAAGTGGCAGGATGGTGTCAAGCCAAAAGATGGAGTGGTGTCAGAAAGAATCGCAGGACACCAAAGTCGGCTGCTTGGCGAGCCTTCTTGGAAAGGGCCGTGAAGGGATTTAGGGTTCCTGCATGTAACACCATCAGTGGATTGTTGGCGTCGCTCGTTAGTGACAAGTGAAGCGGAGGGTTCTCTGCCTTGTCTGCGGATCCCATGACCCGAGGGACTCGAAGCCTGAAGCGGAAACAGAGCACATCTCTAACCTCTTTTACCCGTGAAGCTTCAAGTCCTGAGCCTGTTGCATTGAGGATCAGGAGGCTCAGCAGGCGGAGGATGATCCTCACGATGCCAAAGTCTATGGATGGCAGTGTCAGGACGGCCCACTCACGAGGCCGGCTTTACCCTCAAGGATAGCCTAGCCCGCGGATCCAGAGGCGAAGTGTGCTTGTGGATTTGGTGCCTCACGACTCCCAAACCCTCGAAATAAGTGAGGAATCCCTGATGAACATGCGACGAGAGATCCGTCACCCCCCCTCCATGTGCAAGTCCGGAGGACTAAGCCCCAAAACAGCACGATGGACCTCTATAAGGGGGTATAGGGGTAAAGCCTAGCAGTGCGAGAACAAGCCAGTCCAGCAAGTGTTTGATCTGAAGTTTGGGAGGTGTTCTTTCTCTTTCTCACTACCGCTGTCCTGAACCCCTAAACAGCCAAACAAGAAATTCCTAAGAAATATGAGTGTTGTTGCAATGAAGACATGTATCCATCTCGACAGCGCTGGTACTGGTACGACTGGCAACATAAGCACGCCCGCTGCTATCGCTGAGCATTTACTCCCACTACTTTCTCTTGCCTGCGATAGAGGAGAAGGGAAGTTCCGAAACTCCAAGCCAGCCGGCCCACAGCTTGCAAAGTTTGCAAAAAGGTGTCCGGAGTTTAGGCCTCCCCGCGAGTTCAAAAACACGGTCCCTAAGCTCAACACCCGAAGCGCTTTCGGTGTGGAGAAGCACAACCGTGTTGAGGTAGCAGATGCTCATGGTTGCCAGAATCGGCATGACTGTACCGGTTCATGCTACAAGTCCCTAAACTCCAAACCATAAACTTCGACCTTTTCCCAGTGGTGTTCAACTGATTGTCAGTCAAAGCACTTCCGAACCGAGAGACCTCGTCTGGCAGAGTCCGATCTTAAGCCGTGTGCCTTGAGCCCTGCCTGCCTGGTGCGAGTGTGGGGGTCCAAGCCTTCAGCCGTCCAGGCGTCCGGCCTTGGAGTCAAATCTACGCGAGACTATGCGAGACTTATAGCCACCCTCCCAAGGAGTGTGGAGTTCGACGGTTTCGGTGTTTAAACATGTAGCACAAGGTTGGAGGGGTTTTGGGGATTTGGGGATTGCATTGTGCTCCAGATTTACGGCTGAGGCTTTACGATTCGAGAGTGGCGCCCTTAATCGTAGATCTAGACAGACGAAACGCTATGAGACCAGATCTTGCTTGTGCCAAACAGATCAGCTGAAAAGCAGAAGTTGAAAGAGGTTGTAGTGGTTTGGCAGGTAGCCCTGTTTGTGTTGCAAGGCATGGACTTTCGGCATTCATCAAGTCCAGATGTAAAAAGGCACGGATTTTCGCTTGTAGCCGTGCGGGGAGAAGCCTCAGACATGTCTTTGGCCTGTGTATCGGTGCTTTAGCACTAGAATCAGGGCCTGCACCCGAATGCGTGAATCAAGTTTAAGACGGTTGAGGATTGGACTGTGCTGAGTGGCGACACGCATGGAAAACTTGACACTCATCGACGTAATCGTTTTGACAGCAGCGGCTGTTTTTCCTCAACCCCGCCGAAACATGTTCAAAGTGGTGTTCGATGCATTGGCTTGCTGAAGTTCTGGGAAGCAACTGCAGCTTTCCGAGCTCATGGATGCTTAAACTTCAACTCCCAACCTTGGGAAGTGTATTGGTCGAGTATCATGCCGCCCGTTTGGCACCTAACTCCTGCTCTGCGAGATCGGGCACACTTGACCTTGTAGAACCGCGAGCGTCCAACTCCTTGACCTCCCAAGATGCCGCGCAAAGCACCAAGGTCATCGGGCTTTCAACCCCTATGCAGCTGATGCTCATCGATTGTCATTGCGCAGTAGTCTGGAGGTGTGACTGGCTGATGGCTGGAGCATCTCATCGGTTCAGATGGGCTTTTTTGGACCTATTCGCTGTCAATACCTAGCCGTCAGGCGCAGCTGCAACGCCCAGTCTGACATTGTTTTTCTACTGAAGTCTAGCTCTACTGTCTCCATTAATTAGGCGCACCGTGCATGGCCATTCCTGTGTGGTAAACACCGCTTTTACACACGGTTCTCGCTTTGCTTGAAACAACGTACCTTGCAAGCGGTGCGTTCACATTTCATGTTAAACCCACTCGCGCACTTTACCGAGTGCTCATGCTGACGGTTTGGTCGACACCGTGGTTAGCTTAACTTGGGCTGAGAGGTTGTGGAAATATGAAGACGGCATTCTGGGAAAACACTATGTGACGGTTGTCATTTATGTAATTGACCGTCATTCTGTTTTGTGCTAGCCGTTAGACTTGTATCATATGCTGGGTGATCTGTAAGCTTCGCTCTGTTGCCAAAAGTCCACAGCTTGTCAAGGCACTCTGCAGGTGCAACCCAACCGTCGATATTCCTGATGTTTTCGTCCAGCTCTCCTAATGGCTCTTCATTGGGACCCTCCCTGACTGCGCCTCAAAAGACTGCTACCTTTGTGCTCCACAGACCAAATCCGTCCATCAAGCCGCAGGAACTCTTGAGTAACTGCATTCCCGGACCGCCACACCTAGAACCGAAATGTCAGGATCCATCATGATGCCATGGACTCAACTAACTCCTCCATTCCACGGAGTAGTCCCCAAGTGTTTAGATGTTTAGGGTTTTGGGATCTTGAAAACTTAACACCAAGTCCCCAAACCCAAATGTGAAGATTCCCTAGAAGAGCCGGCATGAACTGTCTGCCAGATTGCGCGGTTCCGTCCGGCTGCCGGGGCTTAGACGCGAAACGTTCCAGCAGAGTGCAGAAGCGCCCTATAAGGCTATTTTTGTATATATATATATATATATATATATATATATATATATATGTATACCATATATATATATATATATGTATAATTATATACATATGCATATGTAGACATGATGTGATATATATATATATATATATATATATATATATATATATATGTATATATACATATCTACTTAAAGAAGGAGCCTTCAAATCCCAAGTCCAAAAGAGAAAGGAGCCCCAACAAAAATTGTGAAGCTGGGGCTTCCGGCAAATACTTCTCCGAATGCAGTCGAACATTATCTCTGCAAGGACTCTTAGGGTTTAGGGTTAGGGTTTACTAGTAGCCGGCACTTCAGTCCGTGCTGAAAAGGGTTTACTAGTATGTTATCCTTGCGAATAAATTTCGGATTCTAATCCCGGCAGGGCTTTCAAGATGAGGGACATGCTCGTCTCGGAGTTTGGGTCTAGCAGTTGGGGTGTTGAGGATGTGTCAGTTGCTCCTTTTGGTTTGAAAGTTCGGGGATGCGTCAGTTGCCCTTTTTTTGGTTTGAAAGTTGCTATACGTAAATATGCTTAAGGTGCGATGACTCCCCGAGCCACCTAAGTTTTCAAAAACCCTGACACTCATGTCTGTGAGACTGCGGTCCAACCCTTCAACTTGAAGACTTTGAATTAAGTCTGAGCCGGTACAGGCCAAGCTATGAATCTGAAGGTTATTCCAAGTTCACCAGTCTATGGGAATCGCGTCTTCTTCCCGGTGTGAGCGGAAGAACTGAGCACGTCGTTGGGGTGTCTGGAGGGTGTTACAGGGAAAGTCCGCACGTAACTTGAAGGTTATAGAACGTGCAGCTGTCTCGGTGCTTAAGGCCGCGTAGTTTGAATAGACTCTGCAGCCGACATCGTCTATCAAACAGGTTGAATGAAGTAGGACTGAGGTTTGTGGCTTAGTTGAAGTTTCTTCGCAAGAAATGCCGACCCAAGGCAACAGGTGCGTGCAGACCGGTTCACGAAGGTTTGCGGCTGTAGGCAAAAAAAAGTACTGTCAATTCAGTCTCTCGCACCTGTTACACCAATGATCTATTGAAACATGTGCCGGCACGCCTGCAGTCAGAAGTCAACCGTGTGCCCTTGTCGTATTTGTAACCAGATCTCACACGCCAGAGCCAAGACGCAACCACAAGGTCTCCAACTCAGCTACAAGCCAGCGGGGCTTCCTTTTCGAGCCTAGCTTCGCCCACAGGGCTTTAAGATCTTCTGTCTGCTTCTGGCATCTTCTGGCTCTGCATTTCTCAGAGGTCTGGGTGAGAGGGAGAGGACCGGAACTGCGACCTAAGCCGTCCCACAGGAAAAAGGGGTACCCTACTTAGGGACCTAGGGGTCGTTACATATTGCTGCCTAGATAGGGTTCTACAGCATAGTCCCTTTTCCTCTATTCTTAGTTTCGGATGTAGGATCCTCAATGCTCCTACGTTGGGGATTTGAACAAGCGGGATTTTGGAGTTGGCTGCCAGGTCCAAAACTCAAAACTGCAACCGCTCCAACTCGGTCCTACATGATGAGGGTTCAGGGTCGAGGGTTTGGGGGGTCTTCGCTAAAAGCTTGTATTGGCAGTTCAATCTAGAAATTGGTACCCTAACGGCAAGGTTTAGCGGCGAAGGGAAACACTTCTCTGGCTGTTGAGCACCGAAGCACAACTTCGTGTATGGGTAAGACCTTATCCTTCTGGGAGACGCAATTTCCCAACCTTTTCCTTAATTAATTGACGCTTATCCCTATACGCAAAAAAGATTCTGGTGGCTCGGGGCTTCGGGAAGCAGTGGAGGGTTTGTGTTTGCAGTCATGGCTTCATGAGGTTTTCGGGTTTCAAGCTGGAGCTCCAACGTGAGGACTAGTCATAACACCTAGCGGTATAATGTAGTACATAACAGGGTCATAAACGGCAGCAGCTCGGGGAGCAATATGGATTGCAACAAGTGACTGCGTAAAGCTCGACTTTCGGTCCAAACCTGCCCACCCGAGCCTAGCAGATATGCACCGGCATAATTCCATCTGCTTTCAAGCCTTTGTTGTCAGTGACAGAGAAGGCATCTGTTGAGAACATTGTCGCGAACCCCGAAACCCGGCATGTTCAGCCCCTATCTGCACTTCATCGCTTCAGGGTTGCCGGTAAGCCTGAACACTGAGCCTTGGAGACCTTGGGTACCCTTCAGGTGCCTGGCCGAAGAGCGCCCGTACGCATACTGCCTAGAGAAGCTCAATCAAGCTGGTCTTGGTTCGTCGTGAGGTTGCTCACCATGGGATGTGTAAACGGGAAAGCCCAGTTTTGAACGCTCCTTTGCACATGATAGGCTCCCGATACTGTTCCGCACAAAAGTTCTGGCGAGTCCGGGGCTTATACGCAAGGCTTTGGGGATGAGTGCGAGCTCTGTTTCAACTGCCTGGCGGTCAGCAAGAGTTCCAGACTCACGCGGCAGCTGCCTATGACCAGTTCTTTTTGTAATTGCAGAGCAGTCCTCGCAACCATAAATTTTGAGCCGTGCCCGGACACAGGATGCAGGAATGGAGGGTCTATTGCTTTCGATGAGTTCCTAAAGCAAAGAGGGGACCTTAAACTGCAGCTGAATAGTGAACTCTTCGTGCGTCCTAATCCCCCACGACGACCGCGTTCGAGCATCCTGACCCCCCACGACCGCGTGGGGTTTGGGCTACACGGCTTCAGCTCAGAACTGAAAGTAGCGAGGGCCATTTGCACTGCGAGGAAGGGAGGGCCCCGCATCAACACCTACTTTCGACTGAATGCGGAGAGTGTTCCCGATCTCGGAGTTTGCCCTTCTTTGATCAAGCCCCTGAACCCCGAATAGGTGAACTGTCAGCCCGTTCTGATGCAGGTTCTTCGGCTTTTCCACGTAGTAGCTGACTAATTGTGAATAGGTAGATTCTATCCCTGTGGAGTTCAAACCCGCAGCTGGGCCTGAAGTACTTCTCTAGAGAGGCCCACCTGATTTGCAGCTCGCTCCTCATTTGTTTCGTCTCTTTTCTCGGAGCACCACCCAACCTTTGGAATGCAGTCTTTGCTGGCATATCGTGGAGCATAAGGATATCCTGACTGTTGGTTTGACCCAAGCTGACAAGTTTTCCAGTTTTTGGCGGTGCTCTTGCAGGTAAGCTGTTGCGCTGCCATTTCAGAGTACTAGTACCATACCAGCACCTCCAGGAATCGGCAAAAGAATCGAATGCTGTGTCCTTCCTGGCGACGTTTTTCTCGGAGCGACTGTTGTCCCAAACTTCGCAACACATTCAACATGCTAGGGGCTAGCTGACCAAGGCAGGACCGATAGTCCGAGCTCCTCAAACCTAGCGTTGCCCCCCTGTGTATTCTGGTGATCCGGTCCCCACTGTGCTCGAAGAATGACTATATAAAGCATGATAAGGTTTCAATAGAGTCAGGCCCGGGCCTTCTGCTTTCCGTAATTATTAAGCCTCAAACTGCAAAGCCTGAACGCTTACTGCAGCCTTTGAGCTAGAGCTCGGTTCAACCTTGACCAGATGTAGCAGAAAGCGGGGTGCGAGTGTGGTGTTCTCCCCCCCGTTCCCGGCAGAAGAAGCGAACTCGCCCTGATGTTGTTCTGCTCCACAAAAGCCCCTACTCGGATGTTGTTCTCGCCGCACCAGGAAAAGCACCGCCCTGCTGTTCCCCCCCTCACCCAGCATTCTTGTTGTTCTTCCTTCAAGAGTAGCTTGAACACTTGAAGCTCAGACACGTTGGTCGATTTCGCCACTCGGCATGTTCCAAACTAGTTTAGACAATGTTGGTTGAGAAAAGGTCGTACGTCATCGCTGCAGACCTCTTCTGTGCCATGGCCGGGTAGCCCAGGTCATGAACGACGTGTGGGGTGGCATCGTGGCACCAGAGACCGACAACCACGATCCGGGCGGCAGGGCGTTCCTTTGCCTTTCCGTGTTGATAGTGTTTCTGTCCTGGTTGCCAGCATTCAAAGCCCCGATGGTAAGAGCATCAGGACAAGCAGGGTACTTTGGCTGTGTTGTAAGCAGAGCAGCACTGAAAAATTTGCGCCGCTGCCCGTCGTGATTGCCGTTTGCGGTGTGAGTAGTAGCAGCAATTAGCGGTAGCTTGACCTGCAGCCGTAGATATAGTTTTTAGAAAAAGCAGCAGCAGTACCAGCAGCGGTGGTAGTAGTAGCGGTAGTAGTCGTTCACCCTCGTCCTCGTCGTCGTCATCGTAGTCGTCATTGCGGCAGGCGCCTCCGCGGTACAGTAGTAGGGCTAGCAGCAGTAACAGTAGCAGCAGAGACGACATAGCAGTAGCACTACCAATTTGGGTTTATGAGTTGGGGGTTTAGGGGATTAGGGGCATAGGTCACACTACGAGTTCAACACAACGGACATAGGTCTAGCGGAACATGTGCAGGGTCACACAGCAGCATGACTAGGACCAGGACCTCCGGGGACAGCAGGACCTCTGCCTGAGTTGTAACCGGGTCTTTGAGCTGTGCACTGAGGTTCCGTTCCTTCCTGAACCTGACAGACCGCCGAGGAAGGCTGGATGGTAGGCAGCGAAGATTTGCATCGCAAGTGCCGTGTGGCATAGTCAGCCTGCACTTGCCCGCGAGATTCTTCTTTTCAAGCCCGATAACTTTGAATGTAGCAATGTGGCAGTTTTAAACGTGCCGGCGACCGCATTTTGGGCATGTTTCTTCGCCCGATGCTCTTGGTGGTTTGGGTGGTCGTCTTTGCCACTGTGCCTTGAAGGCAACGAAGAAGAGAGTCCTCTCCCAGATAGAAAGGATCCCGTAAATTAAGGCTTCCGATACGGGTTCGTTTAACCCTGAGCGAACCCGAACTACCCTGCAACGCGGGCTTTGTCCTTGCGAGGTAGGAGGGAAAAACACTTGAAACCCCAACCCAAAAGCACTACGCCCTAAACTCTAAGTCTAAACCCGAAATTCGAAACCCTAAACCTTAAACCCTAAACCCTGAACGATAAACCCTAAACCCTACACCTAAACTCCGAGGTTGCAAAGGCGTACAAGCTCTCGAACCTGCCCCTCAACACCACGGGCCCGAACGCCGGGAATCTATCGGAGGTAGAGAAAAACATTAGCAACATGTTGACCGAGTCGATGCTGGGTGAGATGAAGGACTGGGTTTAGGGTTTGAGGTTGTTTACTAGGGTATATTCGAGTTAATCACGGCTTGTAGGGTCTATTAGGGTGTATTAGGGTTTGTTGAGGGTTTCCCGGCTCCTGCTTTACACCCCGCAGACAGAGTCACGGATGCCCCTCGATGCCCTCCCTCCAAGCTGAAGATTGGAGGAGATGCAAGACTTGCCCGATCTTGAGAATGCAAAGGACCAGGCTGAGGGCAGTGAGGGCGATGAGGGCATGGGCCAGCTGGGAAAGAGCTTGGAGTTCTTGATGCTCAAGGTCGCTCAGCTCGAGACCCTGGCGGAGCTACAGCAGAAAGAGCTCCTGGTGGCGCATGCCAGGATTGAGAAGTTGGAGGAGAAGCTTGGCATGCAACCTCCCGAGGCTACCGATGCCACCGTACGAATGGCGCGGAGCTCCACAGAAGGCGTCAAGGAGGCCCACACCACCCTGAAGCGGGTGATTCAGAAGCACGCTCGGCAGCGCGAAAAGCGGCAGTACCACCCACAGGCCCATCAAACCGAGCAACCTGAGCCTGAAGGGGAGACCGAGCCAGACTTGGCCGATGAGGAGAAGCCTCTTTCAAACTCAACAGGGCAAGCTGTTTTCTGATCTGAAGCTTGATTCAGGAAATCGTAGAGCATGGATGTCCCGAAAGCGTTTCGAACAAAGCCAAAGGCGGTCTTAACCATGTCCAGAGCAACCAGACAGAGAGAAAAGGCGAGAAGATTTGTTTTTTGCCCACATCATCAAATTTGTACAGCGCGAGATCGCCAGTGCACCGAGAGCACTCTCACCATGAGCATCCATCTGTACCGCTTCATCGTATTGCCTTCCAATACTTCGAGTAACACCGAGAAGGCCGACATACGCTCAAATGAATCGTGCTGAAACCTTTCGGTTTAATGGCACGACAACCACAAACACCGAGAGATAGCGAGAGCGTCCTCGTTCGCGAAATCGAACCGCCCACAATCACAAGTGATCACTAGTGTCTAGCGACACGACAGCCCCCCAGAAAGCCAGAGAATCATAGTTTGCGATATCGCTTCGTGCCAAACCCCAAACCCTCAACCCTATTTCTGAGCGTGCCTGGCGCTTTCAAGTAGTGATCAGCTGAGAGTCTGAGTGTTTGTTTTGCCTTGGCTTATGAGGCTGCATGGCGCTTTGAGATAGGACGTGAGTGGCATGATGAGGTGGTTAATGTGAGAACGAGCAAACATGGCTTGGTTCCGTTGGCCAATGTGTTGTTCGCTGTGTACCAGAATCGTCGCCAAGGTTTGTCAGAGAGCGAGTGCTGAAAGCGCACGCAACACCTTGCAAACGAAGAGAGGCGGCCGCCGCTTACACTCGGTTCGTGCCAAAACGTTTTGAGTGCCAGCGACATAAAACCCTGGCAGAACAATGTCATATTTCCTGTGACTTTCGAACATAGCGGGTGCAGTAAAGACACGAATCATTTCAAGCAACAGCAAACGCCAAACCACGATACTATGCTGCTCAACTCTGCTTCTATACTACGCTGTGATACTAAGCTTTTAGTTTGTATTTTCAATAACCTGGCAACCTTTTCGGGACTACAGGTTTCCTTCTTTACCAACAGCTCTTGCTGATCCCTACTGTAGAAACAGCAGGAGTGGGAAGAGTTGGAGGGGCAAGAGGAGCAGCCGGAGAACAGGAACCCGGCCATGCTCCAGACGAGCGACAGACTTCTTCCCTTCATCCCTGGCGGGCGTCGCCGCATCGACAAGAAGATCTCGAATGCTGTCTCGAAGCAGGGAGTTTGCTGAAAAAGGGTTTCGGGTTTAGGGCCCTAAGGCGCTTCGGTTCCTGGCATATGCGAAGTCCAGGTGTAAAAGGGCTTAGGGCCAAAGGCATGAAGCCGCTATGGGGAGCTGCACGCAGATATACCTAGCATTTCTCGCTGTCTCGATCTCTATCTATGTCTGTATCATGTCTGTATCTACATCTATATCGGTATCTGTACCCGTTCCCTTGCCTATGCCTATACCTATGTCTCTATCTGTATCTATAGTTCGAACTATATCTATATAGCCATATCGGTTTCCATACCTGTGTCTATGTCTATATATACTGATTTCTGTGTTTGTATGTATACATTTATCAAAGCCTTCATCTGTATCTACCTCTGTATCGATATCTGTTTCGATACCTCTATACATATATATATATGTATATATACATATATTTGTGCAAAGCATAGAATGGTCTCTATATGTTATAGCCACACATGTACATGCTCATGTTTGTGTTCAAACGTATTGGAATACGGCCGAAAGATGCACATGTGCCTAAAGAAGTGTATATAGCATGCACGGGTTTTTAGATGACGGTTGAAGGAAAAGCCTTCGAGGTAGATTGTTTGTGAGGAGGGAGTATATATGTGTATATCTATACATATATATATATATATTAGAAAGATACGGTATGTCTATGCACACCATACATACATACATTAACATACATACACCTACATACATACATACATACATACATATATGTACATGTGTGTGTACATGCACACATCTTAACATGTACATGCACATACACATGCATGCATCTGTGTATGTATAGGTACCTATACATGTATATATATATATATATATATATATATATATATATATATATATGTATGTGTGTCTGCATGTATGTACGTATGTCTGTGTGTGTATATATATATACATACGTGTATATATGTATACAGACACACACACACACACACACACACGCTCGGGTATGTACGCGTGTTTGCTCCAGGTTGGACGGCACGGGGTTGGTCGGCGATGCGCTGAGCAGCGCCTACGAGAAGGCCAAGCAAGCAGGCGACGGCATCAAGTTCGTGGCGAACACGGCCATCAGCACCGTGGAGATGGCAGTGAACATCCTGATCAAAGGCCGGGACGGGGACGAGGAAGCGGCTTGAGAGCCCGCTTGGGTGGAGATGGGAAGCCCATGCAGAGCTTAATTGGATTTTGAGGCCCAGGCCCCCGCGCGTGGAGGAGCTAGGACCCAGCTAGGATGCAAAGCTCGGATTTGTTTGAGAAGGCCTCGATGCAGATAGGCCCATAGAGAGAGGCCAGAGGGCAGTCAGTTCTTTGCCATTCGCTTTTGGCCTGTCTGCCTAGCCTCGGGCCAATGAGTATCCTTTCCGTTTCTGTGCACTGCGCAGGCTTCTCTGACTGGAGCGCCAGATGCCCCAATAACTTCAACATGAAGCTCAAGCGCGAGGGCAGATGGATCACCTTTGATATCGGGCGGCAAAGGTGCGAGGTCAGCCTTATGGGCCAGAAAATCACGCTCTTTGACATCAACTTGGGCAAAAAAAGTGTGTCCTTTGACATCATCAAGATGATCCCGGAGCCGACCCGCAGTTACCTCAATGTGGTGATAAAGCTCGGACAGGGCTTGAGCAACTGCGTTAACGCGGACTCCTCACAGGGTCTCCTCATGTGCATCGGCAGCAAGATAATCGAGACGGTGCCCCCATTCAACTACTTGACTAAGATGGGGGATATCCTCACCGAGGTCATCGAGGTTTTTGCTAAGGTTGCTTCGACGGTTGTTCAGAAGGCTATGGAGCAGGGACCCTCTTTGGTACAGACGGCCGCCACGACGAAGTTCCCTGCTGCTGGCGAGCCACCTTTGCTGCATCACAAGAGCACAAACCTGATGATCGAGTCGCACACGGGGCACGTGCCGCCTGGCAGCTACCTTCATCGGGAGTTGGCTGCAGTGCAGACCAACGCGACCCAGGAAGCCGACCCAGATGGTGCCATCACCTATGCTATGGGTGGCGGCGACGTGCACGCCACCAAGCTCTTTACCCAGTTCTCCGGCAGAGAGACAGACACCAGCTCGTGCCTCGCCTTTGCTCCCAAGACCCGGAACGGCAACGGAGTGAGCAAATCCGATTGGCAGGTCGACAAAAAGGACGACTTCCTGAAGCTGGAACCTTGGGCCGTGCCCTGCGACAATGCGTGGATGAAGGACAACGTGAATAAGTGGCAGGGTTACTCCTTCTACTTCGGGCAGAAGGCCATCGAGAAGTGCGTCAAGGTGACTTTCGCCATGGGAATGCAGCCGGTCGTTGCCTTCGTGGGCGGCTTGCAGTTCGAGGTCCTGCCTAAGCCCCTCTTCGAGTTGGCCACGACCGTGTGCTGGCCGAACAAGCAACCAGGGGGTGTGGATCTGAGCGTACTCCGCTCCGAGATCAAGTCTGCAGGCATCCTGCTCTTCAGCCGCACCTTGCGTCTGACCAAGCGCTTCGGCAGCAGCACCGACTTCTCCACCGGGAACATCAAGGGCTCCTACGAGACTTGGCGGAACGCGGCAGGCCTGGCCAAGGGCGAAGGCCGCATCCCGATGGACTCGCTGAAACGCTCCTTCCTTCAGAGCAAGAGCCATCTGGGCCAGGAGGGAGTTTCCGACAATTAGGGTGCCTTATGATTGGATACTATTTAGGGTCCCATATTAGGGTCCCCACACTTCCCCAAAAACTGCCAGGAGAGCCAAGCAGGCGAAACAGGTGAAGCAGAGCTGGCAAAGGCCCGTGACTGGGCTTTGGAATACCATCTTTAAAAATTGTTTTCTCAAAGGAATCATTATGAATCAAAAGTTTATACTTTTTGCTCCCTTCTTACTTGAACGCCCAGGTGACAAGATGGAGCAGGAGGGCTTGCACTGGAAGGCGGAGACTGACGACCTCTACTTGGCGTCTGTCGACTACGGCGCAGAGCTGAACACCTCTGTGGACAAGACCTTCGAGGCCCATGCAAACCCTAAACCCAAACCGCCTAAATCCGAACCCCTAAACCCCATAACCCTAAACCCGAACCCCTAAACTCCTAAACCCTGCGCAAACCCTAAAACCTCTCAGGCCCATGGCGAGGAGGCGGCCCGTCACATGGCGAGCTCTCGCTCTGGCTCTGGGTTGGAGGAGTTCACGCCCTAAACCCTGAAACCCTAAACCCTTTACCCGTAAACCCTGAACCCTTCACCCTCAGACCCTAAACCCTTAAACCCTATACTCTTAAACCCTAAAGCCTGAACCCTCAACAGAACACTAGACCTTGAAGGAGTTCAAGCTCTTCGTCTTCAAGAGCCCGGGGCTGGTGAACTTCGGGATCGAAGGTCTCATGTCACTGGGCTTTGGAGCGCCATGCTTTAATACTCTTTTTAATGAAAGGAACCATTGTAAAATGCAAGTTTATATTGTTTCTTAATACTCTTTTAATTCAAGGAACCCTTGTAACATACAAGTTTATAATGTTTCTTCCCTGGTTACTTAGAAGCCCAGGTCAGGCAACACACTGGAGCTGGGAGTGGAGATGGCCTTCGGCCCCTACAAGAGTCCCCCAAAGCGAATCCCTCTGGTCGACATCGGCAAGCAGCTGCGCTGTTACGGGATTTTATGTGAAGTTCCCATAATAATAGGATTCTATGGCAAATTAACAGGGCTTCCTTATGGACTTATCACGGTAACTTACATACCCTAAACCCAAGAACCCAGGCAGTTCGCCCTCATCTTAGCCGGCTTGCCCTTCGTCTCAACGAGGAGCAAGCTGACAGCGTTGGAGGCTTTGAAGGACTTTGCTTTGAAGGACGCCGGGTCTTGGGGTTCGGAGATTAGGGTTTAGGGATTCGGCTTTAGGGATTCGGCTTTAGGGATTTGGGTTTAGGGTTTTGAAGAAGCGGGGGAAAGGGGGCTGTTGCTGTAACCGGGCTGCTGGACAACGAGGCCTGCTGCAAAGGGATTTGGGTTTAGGGTTTAGGACTTCGCTTTGAAGGACGTGGGAAAGTCACGCGGCCTCGCCGTGCCGCCGGGCTCCATCGTTTCGCTCTACCAACCCGCAACCGGCCGCTACCTGAAGATGGCTCCAAAGAAGATGGAGCCCAGTTCAAAGTTACCTGTCTGGTTCTTTGTAGAGTTTAGGGTTTACATAAGGGTTTCCTAGTCGGGAATGGGGGGGAACGTGTTTCCGGGACTTGTACTTGCTATGGTAAGGAACTATCATAGGGATCCATTCCCCAGGTTAAAGCAGTGGGGCATACCGGACCACTGGAACTGGGAGCGCTTCACCGTGGTGGACGCCGGGAAAGGGGAGATTGCGCTGCACAACGCTGCTTGGAATCGCTTCGTGGGGCCCGGAAGCCGGAGCTCGCAGAAAGATGTCGACAAGCTTCCCACAAGCTGGGGTTCCCAGCGATGGACCATCAGGGAAGAAGGCAACGGGGAGGTCAGCCTGTACAACAAGAAGCATAAGAGATGCTTGAAGATGTGGTCCACAGGTGTGGGATCGGAGACAGCTTGTGGGAAATGGACCCGCTTCATCATCAAGCCGGCAGAGAAGATTCTTGTACCGGGAACCATGATCGCTCTCCACAACAGGCGGCACAATCGCTTCGTGAAGATGCAGGGAAGTAAGCTGACGCGAAGCTCCCCGAAGGAGGTCACCGACCTGCCCGATCATTGGACTTCGGAGCGCTTCACTGTGGTGGATGCCGGAAGCAACCGGATCGCGCTGCACAATGCGGTGCACAATCGCTTTGTGGCGAAGGGCGCCTCCAGTGCACACCGAAATGTGGACAAGCTTCCGGATTGGGGCTCCATAAAGTTTGAGGTCTACCCTGCGGGCAACGGGGAGATCGTTCTTTACAACAGACTGCACAACAAGATGCTTATGATGTCAGGCAGCAAGGTTGAAATGTCCAGGAGCAAGAAGCCCGAGGATTTGCCAGACTCGTGGACCTGGGAACGCTTTCGGGTGGTGCGTGTGAGGCCCTACCTGCAGCCTGGTAGTACCGTGGCCCTCTGGTGCAAACATCGCAGCCGCTATGTGAAGATGAACCCGGGCAGCAACCCAAGATCGTTCCTTTTGGCCAGAGCCAGCTATGCCAACCACACTCAGAATGACACCCTCCTCCAGTTCCCTACGTTCAGCATACCAAAGTTCACGTTTCCGAAGATCACAGATATCGTCAAGAAGGCGGCGGAAGAAGCCAAGAAGACAGCCACAAAGGTGACCACGACCACGAACACGCAGCCTAAAGTGGCCAAAAAAGTGGTACCAAAGGATGGGCGCATCGTCCGCAGCTCAACGCGGAGTGGCGACGGCATCCCCGACTCCTGGAAGTGGGAGCGCTTTACCGTCGTGGACGCCGGCAACGGCCAGGTGGCCTTCCACAACAGCATGCACAACAGGTGGGAAGAATCAAAACCCCAATATGGAACCCCATAGTGGGAGGATGGGACCCTAAAGCCGCCCGGCCCCAGTTCTGAAATGCCGAGGTTCATGAAGATGACATGGGACAAGAAGATGGTTGTTAGCAAACCGAAAACGGTCGATGCCCTGCCGGGCACCTGGACGGCTGAGCGCTTCACCGTGGTGCCTGCCGGGGATGGACAGTTCGTGTTCCACAACTCGCTCCGCAACCGCATGATTCGAATGACGGGTTCTGAGGTGGATGCGAGCGGCACGAAGAGCCCACAAGACTTGCCGAAAAGTTGGAAGTCGGAGCGGTTTCAGATTGTGCCGGCCAAGCCTTACCTGCAGCCCGGGACCATCGTCGCCCTGCACTGCGGAAAACACAACCGCTTCGTCCAGATGACATCAAGGTCTTCCTTATCTCCCACCCAAAAAAGGGGTCGTAATGACTTGCCACCGAGCTGGACAGACGCTCTCTTCACCGTGGTGGACGCCGGGAACGCGCAGGTAGGGTTCTACAGCAACAAGCACCACCGATTCCTCAGAATGAACGGCGCCAAAATGGATACTGGGACCAGATTAGGGTCATGGGAGCGCTTCACCGTGGTGCCTACCGAAGACGGACAGTTTGTGTTCCACAACTCAGCTTTCAACCGCATGATTCGCATGCATTCCAAGATAGACAGCAGTGGCAAGAAATCGCCACAGGATCTCCCAACCGGTTGGACCTTTGAGCGCTTTCGCATCGTGGTGGTCTCTGATTCCAACACGAACACCGTACGTGCCACGTTCGACTGAGGCACAGGTGGAGGGCCTCTCCCTGGTTTATCCTGTTTTTAAGCTGGCGAGGTTGCAAACTTTGCATTTAAGCAACCCACGTCCATTCCACGCATAATGCGGAAGCCGAACTATCAATGCAATTACGACTACCAGTGTTACCATCGTTACTATTCGTCGTCTTGATGTGGTTAGGAAGTAGGACTACTATACAGCATTAAGTTGCTGGTTACACTGCCAACTTGGCATCAAAGCCCTGATTGCTCGTGAGCAGCAGAAGCACCTTGAGGGGGCGATACCGTGCGCGAGCCGTAACAGGGTGTGAGGGTCAGGAGTGCACTGTGCTGCACCTCCCCGCCGTACCTGAGAGTGCCTGGTGCCCCCTCTCGCCCTGCAGCCAGGTTTCTTCGCCTGCTGCCTCGTCAGCGTCGGTGGCAGGCTCTACATTTGCACAGACAGTGAATGTTTTTCCGAACCCGTAAACCTTAGACCGGGAGGGATGAATTGGTGAGTTCTGCGAGGCAAAGACCGGTGAACTTGGTGGTGAAAGGCTAGGGTTTCGGATATAGGGAAATTGGGGGACCCATGAGGCGGTGAGTTCATGAGTGGAAGGGAGGGGGCATGCACCCATTCACCGATTTCACCGCAGGGGTCGCCACTAACGGATTCAGCGATTCACCATGGGTTTTGTGCCGTTGGGGATAGTGCGCGAAGTACGGCTCATGATGACTATGACTATGACCATCAGCACTCTCTCGCCATATCATTATCGTCATCTTCGGCTTGAAGCTGGAACATAAATTAAGCATGAAACCTACGGCTATTTGTAGCATTCTGAAATGCTGAGCAACAACAACGATGAGTGGGGCGGCCATGAGCACGGCAGAATGAGTCGGGCCCTATGAGGCATGATTGCTCGTCTTGGTTCAGTTGTTATGCTCATAAGTCTTCAGGTGAGAGGCATTTAAACTATGTCAGAAGGTTAGCATTATTCGATGTCGAATCTGTGGCCTGAGTTCCTGGCGTGCAGGAGCAGGACAAACATAAGGTGGAGCATCTAGAGCTAGGAGAGTTTGCGCATGACTTGGGACCACGTGGCGCGGGAGGCCTTTAAGTAAGTGCAGGTGTAAAGGATTCCATGAGAGATCCAGTGTTTCCTGCAGCGATCTGTATTGCCTGTCGGTAATACTGTACACTGCACCACCTATACCACAGACTCGAACCCTCGAACCGGAAAGCAGAGGATGAGCCCAGGTTCAGGTCCATCTTTTCGTCGACGTCCTCCGCCTTGCTATTGAAGCCGGATGCGAGACCTTTGAAACATCCAGGCCAAGGTCGAAAAGCCGAAATCCTTCGCAGCAAACGGGTGCCCAGGTTGGGGGTTCTCTTGCTAGCAGGCATTTTGGAAAAGGCACCCGAAAAGGGGCCACTGCCACGAAAAAGCCACCCGAAATTGTTCGATCATTTGACCTGTGAAGCTTGAGCTCTGTGTTGCAACCCCGAAACCCGAAACCGCTGACTTGGGGCTTTAGGGCCATAAAGCTTTAGCCTTCTTCCTCCAGCCCTATACCCTAAACCTCCGTTATGCCCTGAACTCTGAACTGCACACTCTAGGCGTGATGGGGGAAGGAGAACCTCAATAATATACTGTAGCATGACATACTCCCAAGCCATCTTGTCGTTATCTAAAACCTAGGGAGCGGAATGTAGCCTGTAGACTTCAACAGGGAAGAGCTTAGAAGCGCATTATGCAGCATTCCCATGGTTCGGGCCCTGCAGTGCTTTTCCGGAGCTTATGCTTCAGAGATGTCGGGAGTGGGAGGTGGTTAGGCAATTCCTGAAAGCTGCCAGAGCCTAGGCTCTTTAGGCTTCGGCCTCAGGGGTTCAAGAATTTGTAGTAGAAGATATTATCGACTGTGGGGTTGTTTTTGAATTACACGTGGATTTGTTTCGGTAGGAATATGCGTTGGCTTCATCCTACTGACAGGAACTCCTGCTCACACGGCTTCATCTCAAAACCTTATACAGCCCCACCATCGCACTCCTGACTTTCGTACCAACCTCTCTGGTCCTCCAAATTCAGATGATAAGGAAGCAAAAAGACGCTGCTCGACTCTCCGGTTACAGCCCTGAAGCAGCCCTACCTTCTTGAGCGCATGTAAGAACAAAGCCACACAAGATGCTCTCGCAATCTAATCAGCCGAGCCCGATACATGGGTAGATCAAGTTTTTTCCAGAATACAAAGGACATTGGGGTGTTCTCCTACATACAAAGAAACCCTGCACTAGAACAGCACCCCCCAGGCTCCTAATCTGTACGGTGCTGACGGCCGAGAGGTCGCAAGGAACTCTCTGGCTCCAATGGTTGCTCACGTCTAGGGTTTGCGCATACTCTCAGGCTCAAGCAGATTTCTTAGTGGCATCATCCGGTAAGAGCCAACGAGACGGAGGGAGTTTCCGCGCAATCTGCTTGCATGGTAAGTAGACCTGGCTTGGCGAAGTAGTCTTATGTTTGCTTTAGTTTGCTACACCTGTCGCAAGAAAGACTTTCGACTTCACTATCAGTAGTACATGCAGTGTTGTGACTTCGCTTGTTTTCAGAAACAGGTGCATCATGATTATGGCAGCTGGTGCTTTGTTTTATCTTGCTATTTTGGTTGTCAGCATAAGTACGTTTTCGTCGATCTACAGCTAAACTCATTTGCGTCACTATCATATTCATTCTTGCAGGCCAAGTTATCTAGGAGACCTTGCAACCTGAAGTGGCGGCTTCTGTACCTCGCACGCCATGGACTTGAAGGATACACAGGAGCTGCTGAATTTGGGATTTGTTTCTCACTGTCAGTGTGCCGGAGATCAGACTGTGTCCATTGGAGTCTGCATGAGGGCTTTGTACGTTGGGAAAAAGGCCCGTGCACAGCCGAAGGTGGGCTGTCCCTGTATAACCCTATAAGAGCCTGCAACCGCAAGCTCTGAAGACTCTGAAGGAACAAGATGAGGAAAGGCTGGTGCCTCAGATCCTGCAGTAGTTTGTGGCATGTGCGGAAACGAAGAATTCAGGGATAGCAGTTTAGGATTTTGGGTCCCTACACGGTCACCAGAAAAAGGATACATCACCAGAAAAAGGATACAAAACCTTGAAATTGGAATGCGCTGCTTGCTTACAGAAGTCGTCCCTTGCCTCGTCGGGCCCATGCAAGGAGCACCGTTGAAGTTCGGAGATTTTGAGTTCAGGCTTAGGATCAGTATTGTTATAGGTGTGCTGCGAAGCTGCTGCCTGTCGATTTTCGGGTGGCCTGTCACTAAAGTGGCAAAGTTGTCAGGAATCCTCAGAGTCCGAAAGCCGGATAAGTCCAAAGTAGTTCAGGTGTCAGCTAAAAGGCTTCAAGAAGCAACCGGAAACCTTGTATAGATCCTCAAGAGAAGCACGGCAGACGAAAAGCACAAGAATGACAAGTAAAGAGGCCAGAGTCATCAAAGATTAGCCAAGCCACGACTAGCACCCCCTGAGCCTATGAACTTCTTTAACACGCCCCTATGTCCCCGAGCCAAGGATCTGCCGGATCTGCCTTGAGGGTGAGTTGGAGGAGGGGCTGTCGATTTAGGCTTCAGGCTTAAGGTGTTTGGGACTCGTTGCGTGATCCTCCAACCCTAAACCTGGAACTTGGAAGCCTTGAAATCTGGAGTTCATGCTTCGAGACTTAGGGCTCTAGGTTGGGGATCTCCGGGCTTACCGCTTGGTGGCCGAAATCCTGCATCAGTTTTCTTGCACGAGCCATCCAGTCCTAACTCAGAATGTTAACCTTGACACTCCATGACGCATTTGTTTCATTAACATTGAGATTGGAGTCAGGAGTTCGATCACTGGCTTGATCAAAGGGGTCATGAACGATTTGGTCGATCCACCGTAATACTAGTACAGCTAGTAAAGCTAGTAATACGAGTAGCGGCAGTAGCAGCAGTAGTGGTCGTCGTAGTAGCAGTAGCAGTAGTAGTAGTGTAGTACTGTAGTATTGTAGTAGTACTGTAGTAGTACTGTAGTAGTACTGTAGTAGTACTGTAGTAGTACTGTAGTAGTACTGTAGTAGTAGTAGTAGTAGTAGTAGTAGTAGTAGTAGTAGTAGTAGTAGTAGTAGTACGCGCGTAGTGCATATTTGACGCCGCGTTTTCGTGCACTTGGCAGACAGAAAACACTGTAATTTGCGATGTATGCAGGACAGGGGGGGTCCTTGTCAGGGGAGCGGGGAAATTTGGATTATGTTGGTTGTCAGCAAGTGAATCAGCTCGGATCTAACTATATGAACTGTGCAAGAACAACAGGAAGTTTTTAACGGGGAGCCCGCACAAGGAGCGCAGTTCTGAGGCATGGCTCGCAAACTCGTCCGTGGGCGCAACAAGGGCAAGCAGCGTCTTCACCTGTGTGTTGCTTGTGGCAACACGGGGCACCGCGTGGAGACGTGTGGCACAGCGGCAGCTCAGTTGATCCGGCAGTTGCGAAGCGAGCTGGCGGATGCACTGCAGACAAAGGTTAAAGGTTTAGGTAAAAGTTTAGGGTGAAAGGTTTAGGGTTAAAGGTTGAGCGTAAAACCCGAAACTCCCCCCCCCAACCCACCAGCCCCAAGCCCCCCCCCACCCCCCCAAGCCAAGCCAAAGCCAAGCCAAAAATAAGTACTGAATATATATTCCAAGGCCCTCATGGAAACGCAAGGCGCTCATAGGAAATCCAAGGCCCTCATACGAATTCCAAGGCCTTCATACGAAATCCAAGGCCTCATCAGCTTGAACCTTCGATACCAGACACACCCACCGTCAACCTTGAAGCCCAAAACCCAAAGACATCCTCGCTCTGAGCCTGAAGCCCAAATCCGAAAGACGGAATTCTCTTAATTGAAGCTTTCCAGAATTCCCCGCTCCCCAGAGAATTAGTGAAACTAGCTTAAAACGCGAGTTTTGGGCATGTGAAGTGAGGAAAAGAATAGCGTCAATTATGCACTACGCTCTTAGTAGTAGTAGTAGTAGTAGTAGTAGTAGTAGTAGAAGTAGAAGTAGAAGTAGAAGTAGAAGTAGTAGTAGTAGTAGTAGTAGTAGTAGTAGAAGTAGTAGTAGTAGTGGTAGCAGCAGTAGTCGTCGTCGTCGTATTCGCAGGAGCAGGTGTAGTAGTAGGTGTAGAAGTAGCAGCAGCAGCAGCAGGAGGAGGAGGAGGAGTAGTAGCAGAAGGCACCACCCCCCTACCAACTACACTTGCTCTTAACCATGTTAAGACAACATCCATTTTGCTCGGTATTTACGGCACTTTCGTCATGTGCGATCATCCTAAGAGGCCTAAAAATCGACTGGTCGAGTTTGCAAACTCGGGCTCTTGATTTTGAACTTGCTTCTGGGGGCGGGTGGGGGGTGGGGGCGGGCATGATGACGACAGTGTTAGGCGAACACACCCAGCAGTATCACCACAAGAGCCGTTTAACTTGGTATTTATGGTGCTTTCGTGATGTCAGACTTTGTTACATATTCTGAGCCCGTACTTCTCGACTATTCGTATTAAACTTTGCTGTTTCGAACTGTTTGCAAGAAAACTCGAAATTGGTTGAGGGAAAGCTTCTTCGGGGATGATCGCGACACTGTTCTGCGGACCCCCTGAACAATATTTCCACACTCAAGCGCGCGCACACACCACACACACCGCTTCAAAAACAGACCCGCCTACGCCGAGGTTGGGCGGTAGGGGTGTTGGCGAGCCCCTCTCACGTACAGCTGGCATCTTTGTGTTTCATGTTTAGAAGATGTTGCGCTTCAGCTTTTAGAAATGTTAAACCCTTCTTGGCAGCACCTGGGTTTTGCACGGTATTCACAGCGTTTTCGTACTATCCGACCACCTGCGGTTTAGCAGTTTCTGACCCGTCGAGCTTGCAACTCCAGCTGCTGAGCCTCTGCAACTTCTGCAGCTGTCACAGATAGGGAGCCTGAGCCCGTGCATCTTCTGCAACGGTCGCAGTTAAGGCGCCTAGCAGCTACCGCTGCCCAGCCCGGATGGAACAAGTGTAGTTGGGAGAGGGGGGGTGGCTAGTAGTAGTAGTAGTAGTAGTAGTAGTAGTAGTCGTAGTCGTAGTCGTAGTCGTAGTCGTCGTAGTAGTAGTAGTAGTAGTAGTCGTAGTCGTAGTCGTAGTCGTAGTCGTAGTAGTAGTAGTAGTAGTAGTAGTACGACAAGTATGAGTGAGAGTCGTCGTCGTGGTCGTGGTAGTTCTTGTAGCAACAAGACTGGCTAGTACTACTCGACGACGACGACTACTCCTACTTCTACCACTACCACTACCACTGCCACCTCCACTGTCACCTCCACTGCCACCACCACCACCACCCGGCCGTCCGACCGACCGATACCTACCTTGCCAGGGGCCGTGACAATTAAACCTGGCCAGGAAGGTGACACGTGGGAAAGAGTGGAGGTTTTTTCCGATGAGTCGCACGCCCTGGCGTCCCGGAAAGGACGATGAACTCCTTGCACCCTGCCTTTGCCGTGGCAGCTCCAAGATACTCGGCTTGTACGATTCGGTTGTGTGTCAGTTCAATTTCTTGCCCAGTGTCAGGCTTTGTTTGGGTTGGCGTTGTGTTGTTCGTTTCGGTACAATTGGCCTTCGGTAGGTTGGGCGCGAGATTTGGAGTTTAGGATTCATAGATGCTGGACACCAGATGCATTATTAGCTCTCGTCCGTCCTTGTTTTCGGAGGTTCCGAATATCTGGCTGGTGCATGTTGCTACGATTAGGAGTGGACCTAGCACTCGATCCGAGCCGGTGTCGAGCAGGTAAAGCTGGACTTTGGGCTTGGCCACACAAGCCTTTCAGCAACTCGCATCCTGAGGGCAGAGGCTGCAAATTCGAATCAATTCAATGTCTTCCGGTTCACTGACGATGGTTGCATGGCTAGTACCTATCGTTAGACCAACACCACGAGCCTTGAACCATCCCCCGGGTTTCACCCTAAACCCTAAACCCTGGTCTTTCTGAGGTACGTGCATCGTGGCTGTCGTTGCCTCAGGAGCAGCCGCCGTCTCACTGGCATTATCACCATATGATTTCCTATACTATTGTGGGGGGTTCCTTATTATAATTATGGTATAGTGCGCCCCCATAGTTCGTTGATATGAGAAGCACTACTGTTACACATACCAGAACAATGTTCTGATCATTGTTCTGTCCGCTTTTTTGCACCAGCATCGTAAGGAGTGGCTACTAGAATTCCTACGCTATTCTTGGATCATATCACTCTGTACTGTGGCTGCCTGAGAAAGGCCGAAGCATCCGTTGGATTTTGGCTGTACCTATCCACCGCGAGAACACTTGGTGATTCCACAGTCGCTGGACCCTGGCTTTTCATGGGAGAACTGGGAATTCAAGTGGTGTACATGTCCGTGGCGATGTTCATCATCATCTCATCATCACCGTCTACTCTTACTACCGCGGATAACAAGATGATGGTAAACCCAAGACCTAGAAGCAGCATCCTTTATCAACAACAACACACCCGATGATCGGCTCCGTCCGTATATGTGCGTGTATGCTATATAACTGAATAGAACTGCCTTGAAAGATTGACGTTTTGGGAATTCAAGTTTCGGTGGAGGTGTCGGGGAATCAAAGAGGCCCAGCCAAGCAGCTGATGTCACCCTTAGAACCCTTACCCAAGTGCTCTGCCGAAGAGGTCTGGACAGCTGGCGGATCTCAGGCTTTGATCCCAAGACGGCGACTTGAATAGAAAGCCAAAGTTTCTGATCGATTAGATCTAATCTTCCATCCATTCCACAGCGTGTCTGCTTGCTGAATCGATGCTTTCAAGTTTTGGCGGGGTGGCTGGTAATAACGGTTTCGAACCTGTACCAATCGGTTTGGGCTGCTTCTGGAGTTGAGATGCTACAAGTGCTTTATACCACTAAGACGAAGCATTTTGTTCGGGCCGACGGCACGCGCCTAACAAACTCGAGGTGCAATGTCGGAGTCCTGCTGACAAACGGGGCTTCGCGATACCAGAAAGGCTCAGCATTGTCTGGTTTATGTCGCCACATAGCGCCGTTCGGTCCAGAACATACAAGATGGAAGAGTTCAGACTGCGGGAAACGGGCCACTCTCACCAAGCTGCTAGAGGCCCCGATTGGACCCCAGCTTTTCCAATGGATTCCGCAGCTAAACATTCCAGAAGCCACTGACTGCCCCCATAAATTCACCGAAAATCGCACTGAGCGAGTCAGGAATCTGCAAACTCGATCTAAGCGAATCTAACCCATCAACTGAGTCTCACGAGCGGTGTCGGCAAGTGCAGTAATTCGAGCATTGGGCGGCGCAATCCCTTATTTGCACCATTTCTTCTGGTGCCGTACTAGAAGACATAATTTTGATGCGAAGGAATAAAAGTATATATGCACCAAGCCGGGAGACACGTCAGACTACGACGGGTTGGATGCTGCTGGTGATGATGTTGTGAAATGAACATTCGCGTCAAAAGCCCGAAGAGCCCAAGTCGTATCAACGTGTCATGTTTGTTGGGGTGCTGATGCTGTGGCCCTGAAGTGTAAGGCTCCCACCCCTCCAGGTCTCAAAACCCCAAAGTAGCTGGGCTGGGAGCCGCCTGAGGTAACCCATTGTGGAACCTGCAAGGCGGACGAGGGCGACTTTTGCAGTGTAACGTAGAGACCTAAACGATTTGACTTGCCTCTCGAAGTGCGTAGTGGAGGATAAGTATAGATATGTGCAGCTATTCAGACCTCTGGCCTTGGGCTTTGGGCTGGCAAGTTCGGAAGGCCCAGCAGGACTGGCACAGGGCTTGACACTTTTGTATAAGAGAAAGTCAGTTTCGAACAAGGTTCTTCAGATGCTGAACCTTCGATCACTTCTCTCACCAAAACGGTCGGTCGGCGGCATGCAGACGCGCTAACATTGTTTGCCAGGTGCCTTAGTACTTCGCGCACTTTGGAGACGCTTTGCAACTACCATATTCCGAGCCTGTATGTCCCCAGGGTTAGGCAAAACTCTTCCTGTCAATCCATAGATGAACCGATGAGTCTGTGAACCATTCCCGAATAGCCAACTCCTGGGAAGAGACCGGAGAGCCGCCTGGGGTGCTGACATGCTTCAGCTTGCAGACTGAAACCTTGAAAAATGAATGAATCCTACTTGCGAAGTCGGAGGCAAAAAAGCCCAAGCCCCAAAACCCTGAAGGCCTAAACCCCACTACCACAAGCACTAAAGTCACTGAAGCCACAAACGCCGAGATCAATCCCTAAACCCTAAAACCCTAAACCCCGTCACATGCAAACTGAGAGGCCTCGTTTGGCGAGTCCGAGTTGCGAGAGCGTAAACCGCAAACCCAAGTCCAAAACCTGCCCTAAACCCTAAAATCCGAAGCCCCCCTGCCCCAAGCCCTAAAACCCTAACTAAAGCCCAAGAGCTCGCAAGCCGAAGGCCAAGTTCCGGCTCGAAGAGCCCTCCGATGCCAAAGGCGCCGAGCGCGAGGTTTGGCCGCTGAGCCGCAGAAGGTTCCGTCGGAACTCCTACAGGATCCCTTCAAGGAACCTTAGAACAGAGCCCGAAAAGGATCTCTATTAAACCCATGAGGCTCCTGATGCAAATGTGTGAGCGTGTTTAGGGTTCGAGGGATTTTTGAACTTACCATGTGTAGCTTTTCAAGGTAAGGGCCAAGGCTTCAAGGGTTGTGTAGTTTTCTGGTGTTGGCCGGCTTACGAGCTTCTAGGATGCTAGACTCGCTTTCAGAGGCATGCGATGTTCAACTTCGGGTCATGGGTTGGGCGTCATGGCTTGGGTATCTGACAACTCCCCGCTCTCTATCCAAAGAGCCCGAAACTAATCCTCGTGGCTGCGAGCCTGCGAAGCCGAGAGCAGTCCTCAGTTTTTGTGTTTTCACCACCCTCGGTTTGGGGTTGTTAGGTTTTAAAGTCAGTTATCCTCCGGTCCACTCCTCACCCAGTCTCCACCTGAGGCCCGACCCCATAGTATCCCTGCAACCCGAGTCCTTGGAATGCCAGCCCACTCCCAGGGAGGAGTCCCTGAATTGCCCGACGTTTTGGTATCCCTGCAGTGCCCGACCATAAAGTCCTAGCGTGGCCGAATCCCTCCTGCCGATCAAGCCTGCATAAGCTGTATAAGTGTCTCTTGTCTTGCACCAGACCATCCTTTTGCACTTTGTGCGGAGCTGCGCTCTCGCGTCCACTCGCAAAGGCACGAGATGTCACGTGTCGCCCTAGAACCTTTCTCCAGACAATGAAAGATTGAACTGATGTGATCTGCCGAGGACAGAAATCGCTTGATGCCCAGCAAGTGTGGCTTGCAGTTTCACCGGATTTGTGATCATTGGCAAAGCTAGGCAGAAGGTGTAAGGAGGGATAGCGGATGTGGTATTCCTTTTCAGTGTTCTTGCCAGGTCGTTTATCAGCGTAAGCTTTTCTTCCAGTAACATAGCTGCATACCTGGGCCGTTTAGGGTCTTTCCAGGGCGCTGTAGGTGTAGCTCACAACCCAAGTTTGCTCGGGAGTATTCACCTGAGAACTCAGCCTGCTGGTGCCGCTTCGGCTTTGAGACGTGGAAAGACATGAAAAGCCGAGAGCTGTGCGGCCCTACTCCTACCGAGGCGGTGGCCCTGTGCTTGTTGTTCATTCTTCACCTGAGTTCTCAGGGCTGGACAATCGGATCATGCGCTGGAAGCGCAACATCTGTTTCGAGTTGGTGAGATTCAAGGCATGTGGCGGTTTTGGTCTGGAGGTTGAGGAGAGTCTCGAGTGGGGGCCTTCATTCCCATGGGACAGGATCCTGGAGGCCTTCAGTGAAAGCCTAGAGGCCTAGAGGGATGGGACGTTAGCCTCAATTCCGACCCTGCCCGGCTTGAAGCTGCGAGGAGCTTAGGGCTAGGAGCCAACCGTAAAGTCTGCAATCCTGAAACCCCAGCCCTGCCCTACCTGGCAGGCCTCATGTTTCCGGACTTATCCCTGCCGTTCGTGGAGGCGCATCTAGAGGAGTTCGCTGCTGGCTCTCCTGACGCCCTAAGCCTTCTTGTGCTCACTCAGCTGGTGCAATGTCAAGACCCTCAGCGAACCCGAAAAGCCTCGCCTGGATAGCCCGCTTCGAGAGAGTCGAAACCCCTCTTGGTTTCTTGACTACCAAGAAGCACCCGAAGACTTGCGTAGCAGGCGCTTTGGAAGCCACAGTTGCTGCAACTTGGACCCAGAGCTTGGCGCCAGGGCTTTGCAAGAGAGTTTGAGTATGAGCGGGGCTTTGCGGGGTTCACATAGATTTGCTGGTTAGCATTCTTCGACTTTGGCATGCGGCCTTTGATTGCTGGGATGTGCACCATGTCAAAACGGGTTGAGGTTGGATTGGTGATGCAAGCAATTAGCGGTTTTCACACCCAGGTGTCGTAAAGTTCCGTAGATATACTTCAGGGCCAAAGATTGACTGCCGATACTCCCGCTCGGGTATCCGCACATAAAGAGAGCGAGAGAAAGAGAGAGAGAGAGAGATAGAGATAGAGAGAGAGACAGGGAGAAAAAACAACAACAACAACAACAACAACAACAACAACAACAACAACAACAACAACAACAACAACAACAACAACAACAACAACAACGACAACGACAACAACAACAACAACAGCAACAGCAACAGCAACAGCAACAACAACAACAACGGAGATAGTATGTGTGTGCGTGTCGTGCCGATATGCGCTGCGAAAGGAAGTGCATATGTCTTTTGTCCGTGTGAGTGTGTGTGTGTGTGCGCGCACGCTTGCATGTGTGCATGCGGGTGTGTGCCTGGGGGGAGGGAGGATGTACAACGGGCAGAATATGTTCAACATGTGGCACTCCAGACTGCGCAAACCGTTCTTGCATCTGCGATGTTTTCACGGATATTGAACTTTTATCCTCACTGCTACCGTTTGCGTTGCACACTGTTTACCCAGCTGAGGTAGGATTGAGCATGCTTCGGTAATTAAAGCCAGATTGGTAGCCGACCCCAGCCAGCAATACAATACAGTGGCGTATCATCAACATGGCAAGCAGTTGTCATTCTTCCGGTCTCAAGTACAGGTAACCCGAAATTCCCGAGTTCGTAGCTTACAACAAGCCCGAAGCATCCTAAACCCGACAGCCCAGAGTCCCGGAAAAGCTAAACACTTAAAAATGTCCGAGAGCATCGAACGCAACTCCTTTCTAAAGGAAGGCGCCCACGGAGGCGGAGTTGGCACAGGAAGCTTTGGGCGGCAGTTTGGGGGGGTTACAAGAAGGTCCTCTGGGTTGCTAGGAGGCTCAACAAATTCCAGGGGAGGCCGAAATTGTCCTTCTTTCTCTCCGTTTCCTGACGAAGGACCAGTTGGCAAGCGCTTTCGTTCCAGGTTTAGGGGTTTGTGGTAGAGAAGCCTATTGTTAAGGCGCTTGGGGCTCGGTTTGAGAAGCTGGGAGTGTTTCGTGTTTAAAAGGCTTGAGGGCGGTTTGTTCAGGAACCCTGAACCCAACACTGCCGTAGAAAAACTGGCATGCGAAGTTTTCGGGAACGAGGCTTTGGCTTCCTGCATTACCTAGATGCTTTTGTCTGCTACATCGCATGAGGCTAGGACGGGGTACTGGTAAACAGCACAGAGGCTCACAGAGGGCATCGCTTGCCGGCATGCCGTTGGTAGACACTTCGAGCTTAAACTGACTAAGCTGTCCTTGAACCTTGCTAGTTGGCATGTTTTTGCCTGCGGCCTCCATGAAATGCGTGTGTTACTTTCTGAATCGATTCCGTAGTTTCGTTGTAAGGCACGCATACGTGGAGGATCGGGAGGCTTCGTGTGTAGGTTATACCTCTGAACTTTAAGTAGGCACTAAACCTCTACAGATTTAGTTTCATGCTACGCAGCTCGACTGAGTCTTCCGCTCGTACGTCTCCTGAGTTCCCAGATCCTCTGTGCAGGTGCCTTCGCAGCAGACAGGTGGAGTGACATAATCCCGGAACCCCAGTTCTTTCTGCTTCTATCCCACTTTCCCTTGGCATCCTTGGCCTGGGTTTCACTGCCAGGAGGAGGCAAAATACGCCAGCCATCTGGAGGCCGTGCTGCTCTGATGGTTGCAAGGATCGTTCGGATGGTGTCTACTGTTGGCGGCCGTCTCGACTGCTGCATGGCTACTATGACGCGTTTTGTTCGACCCACCATGGCAGGCAGAATCGTGAGGGCACACCCTACATCATAATTATGGGGCGATGATAGCGTCCTCCCACAGTATTGCCGCAGATCCGAAATCCCGGCTTCAGCCAGCTAGCCAGAGCGAATTCCATGATCAGGTTTCAATTGCCAACAAACATGTTAAACCTCAATGTGACTATGAGCATGCACATCAACTTCGCTGGGTTTTCAGTTAACAAGACGTGCTCGAAGTGCTGCAAGTGCTCCAGGCCATCCGCAACACTACGCCACCGGCACCCCCCATAGGCATGGAGAAGCAGCTCGGGTATCTTGGCCTGCGAGGGTCAAAAGAGTCAAAAGGTACGTACGTCAGGAATGCGGCTATTACAACGTTATTGAAACTTCTACCTCGGAGTTGATCCACGGTGGTCGCGAGGGCTTTTTCCTTGCAATACTTTCTTGTAATTCTGAAAGACGTCGTAGTGCTGCTTCAGAAACAGGGTTGCTGTACTCGAGGAAAGAGTCCTGAATGATCGGACGACGATCGGAAGCTCCATGCTTTTGCATTGCCACATAGAATAAGGCTTCATTGCATACTTGCTCTATTTAGTTTTGTATTGACCTGACTTGCATGATATAGTTCGGGTTGTCGTGGCGAGGCTTGGCCGGGCAATGTTGCAAGACCACTCTGCGTAGCCTCCAATTCGCATAACCTCGAGCTCGGCAAGTGCTTATACGCGGTCATCCAGTGCTGAGCACGTTCTGTAGGCCGAGGAACTTGCAACGAGACAACTCCCATACTTAGAGTTGGGGGCAAGAGTAGTCTGAGAGCACATATACCTACTCAACGCATTGTCATGAATGTGGACTCATGTTGCGAACTGTTTCATTCGGAAGTCGGCACATTGTCCTGACATTGCACAGACGTTTTTCTTGAGCTGAGCTTGCCGCTGACTGCCTTGATTCCATTTCTCTGCAACAGTCTCGTGCACTGCATTTCGTTCATGCGCGGTTTGAGCCCGGTTGTGCCGCATTGCAGCTCACTGCATTTTTCAGAGTTATAATCGAAGCACCATCACGGAAAGGCCGTGCGATTTCCGCCGGTAAGCCGAAGCTAGCGGGGTCTCAAACTGCAGCTTGGCCTTGCTACGACTCTCTCGTGCTGGTATCCGTTCACAGATGTCGCCGCTTCAGTTTTAGGGCTTGAAGGTCTATGTTGCTTGGCCAAACCTAGTCTACACGATTCTCTAACACCAAGCGACCCTAATGATGTCCACGAGGCGCCGAACGTTGAAGGAAGCTTTTTGAGATAAGAAAGCTGTCAACAGCAATTTCGAGTGGAAAACCTCACAGGAATCAGTCAGGTCGCACAAACTTTCTGGTTGCTCTAGGGTGCGGGTGATCCTCAACCCGGCACCATGAAGCCGTTCTGTCAACGGTTGCCAAGCCTTGCACAACTGTGTCCAGGGAAGACGACAAGGACCTAAATACGCAGGATCCGTATGAAGGGATTCGCTTAAGAGGGCTGGCATGCTGAAATATGATTATGTAAAGCTCACTGGGGGTATTTCGGCCTTCTCCTTCAAGTACATCACAGCATATGATACCAGTGCTCCCTTTTGAGATCCTATGTGCCAGTTGGTCCGGTATGACCAGTCTCTGCTCGTCCTTGCGAGGTAGGAGGGAAAAATAGGCATGCATGGAGATCGCCTTGAGCTCTCTCATCCAAACGAGAGAACCCGATGCTCCTGTACATCCGATCTGCATGTCGACTTACTTGCAAGGACATCAGCAGCCTGTCGCATCATATATCTGTTCGCTTTGTCCGAAAAGTTGTAAGAATATGGGTATCTATGTGTGTTAAATTGTGTATATGTGCATGTAATATGCATGTCGATGTATGTATACATATATATATATATATACGTATACGTATACATGAGTATGTATAGGTACATGAAAATATGAAGACTGCGCCCGAGTGAATTGTCGAGGCTGCCGAGGTCTTATCTAAACGCATGTCGCTGCTCTTAAGTCCACATACGCAGAAAGTAATTGACTAACGGTTAGACTAACGTGTATGTCGTGTGAGATGTTTCCTACCATAATTAGCCTGTGGCTGTACGTTGCCAGGCCCGTCATACTATCTTGCCAGTTGCTTACGACAGTTTCCTTCTTCTGGACATGCGAAAGGCCACGAGCTATCATGCATTTGCAGGACTGAATCGGAAGGCCGCAACAAGAATCTCTACAGCAAACCACCCGGTGCAGAACCGCTGCCTGTTATACGTATATACATATACATATATATATATAATATGTTCTCATGTGGTATGCTTCATGCTTTTGGGGTAGAAAGCATGAGTAAGCAAGCCGCGAAGCACCGCACCGCACCACCTAGACCGTGCTAAAGACGTCGTGTCATTTCGGGACCGTTGATTGGAGGGCACACATGTGACCGGCTTCCCAGGACACTACAACGTGCATGTATGCAGCTGCCCGTCCTGTAGCACTGGCACACGCTCTGTCTTGCGCCCGTTTGTTGTCTACTAACTCATACAGCGTGTTGGTTTGTGTACTTGCGCACTTACGCACACAACACGCATGTCTACCGGCAGTTTCAGGAGCGGCGAGCACGGTACACATTGACGTGGCGATTCGTGCATGCGCTGTACATCAAGCTTGAGCACTGGATATCAAGGGGGTGTCAGCAGCAGCATTGCCAGCGAAACTACGTAGCTTTTCTCCGCACAGGCGTAGGGTTTAGTCTACTCAAAAAAGCAGTGATTTATCCAGATTTCGCGCGGGGAGTTTGTGGCTGTGGCAACGGAACGTTTCGGATGTTCGAAACCAGACCATGACCATCATGTATGACCACTTCCAAGTGCAACCCCCTACAGCCTTTCATGTCCTTGGAGCTTCTAAAACCTAAACCTTTAAGCTGAACCCCAAATCCTGAACCCCACCACTGCCGCCTGAACGGCCTGGATCCGAAACCCCGATCCGACGGAAGAGCTTTGGGAGTCCGAGGCCTCCCGCAGAGCAGCAGGCACAGCCCGAAGAGGAGCAGGCAGCTGTGCGGATTTCGGGCTTCTAGACTTAAGGTTTCAGGTTTTAGCGTTGGGGCTTCAGGATTGGGGTTTGGGATTTTATGTTAGCTTTTGAGACTTGTGAGTTCAGAGCTTGATCGCGCGGCCTTGGCCGTGAGGACCTCGCTATCATCAAGAATCGTTTTGTCATCTCGGACATAGGGGGGGTCCATGTGTGTGTTAACCAGTTTGAGTTGAGCCTCTGCTGCCAACAGAATACTTGCTCTCTTATAGATGCTGCTAAATTCACTCGAGCTCTGGATCCTTAGCCGCCACTTCACCAAAAATCACAGCTCTGCCACTGGATGTTCAGCAGCGATTTCAAGCGGAGGATGACATGGAGGAAGAGGAGGAAGAATTCACCGACGATGAGGGTCCGGCCGACCGCTTCTAGCGCAGCCTGTGAAGATCCGCTGTCTGATCCTTCGGGACCAGCAAGCACGTAATACAGTAGCATAATGTAACGCCACCCGGCCCCTTCTAGGGGTGCCTAGAGCATTTCATGAAATCATGCGTAGGTGCTTTTTTGGACTCCTTCTGCCCAGGCCCTTAGTGCAGCAACGTAATTAGCTACTTTCGAAGAGTTTGGTCTAGGCTTCTCTGACAAGTGCTGATGAAACAGTCTGTGGCTGCGAGGCATAAGCGGCCTGAGCCCTGAACTAGTTCAGCCGTACCCCAACACTACTACAACCCGAACACCCCACAGTCTTTGAGAGATTTCCGGTGTAGGAATATAACAACCGGTAACTTAAACGGTAAAGTCCGGCGAAATCTATACTTATGTACTTAGAGAAGCGCTCCAATGCCACACCCCTAAGCCCCCACGCGTGCTGGTTTTCAGCTGTATAAAGCTCCATGGAATCCCGGCATCTGTTCTCCGGAGCCCTGTGCAAACGCTCCGCAAATTCAAAACCATGCGGCTCGGTGCTTCCTGGAGCACCTAGACCCCCAAAGCCTGTACCTCTAAACTACAAAAACCGCATTAGCCGGATTCTCCATATGGGTGTACTTTCAAAGTCGACCCGAAGGCTGGTGGTTTTGAGGTTCTCGGCGTCAGGGTCAAAACTGTTGAGGTGTTCAAGGGGTTCGTTCATGCTTGCGGGACAATTTCAAAGGAGTATGAAGCAAAGGCACTCGACCACATTGTGCGTGGACTCTGAGAATTTAAAAGGGCTTATACCTCAGTTACGAGCTTGCCGGCAGCATCTGTTCGTGAGGGTTGGCGGCGGGCGGCCAAAGAGCCAGAATCCTGCTCGACCGTCAAAAATGTGTACAAGCCTGGACAAATTCGTGGCCGTCGCCATGTCAGCGCAAGGGGGAAAAAGGTGTCGTTTCCCGTACTTTTGCTGAACGGCTCGGTGTTCAGCTTGGGACTTTCGGTAAGGTGTGAGTGTAGAGGGGATGTTTGCATTTCGTAGCACTCGTTTGAAGACGATGTCCACTGGGCCACGAGACTGGTCTTGGAGCGTATTCCGAAGTTGAGATCGAGGTTGCTTCGTGCCCCTGTGCATGCTCACTCAGGCCCGGTATTTGGGCATCCGGGTGGGCATTTTTGTGGCCATCGTGCCACTTGGATGCAAGTGAGGATCCTAACAGAAGGCTAAGGTCAAGGGTTTGGATCTGGGGTCTTGAGAGCCTTTAACCGACCGACGTGCTGTTGTTGCATCGTCCTTTGCGTCTAGCACGGGAGTGGGAAGATTACAAAGTAATGGTTCAGCCATTTCATCTCTGCGCTGGAAGCCCTTAAACCTGCACAAAGGGGAGCAGCCTGGTGGTGTCATTTGGCTTTTGTGGTTCCGGGATCCTTCTTCAATCAGGAGCACAAGGAAAGTATCCAAAGTCAATGGGACATACACTATGCTAATGTAAAGCAAACCCTGAAGCGTAGTTAACTTTATTCTTGGCTCAGCCCGTCGCTTGTAGGTAGCGCCCACACTAGTGTGGCTTCAGGCCTGCATTGCCGCAGTCGCATACATCTACATGACTATTCCAGTGGTCAGCCCGACTCAAGAAGACTCCCGCAACCTACCGGGGCAATGTCAGCTGAAGCGAAACCAGGATTCTGCTTGGCTTCGTGACGCAGTGGCTCTTCGGGGCTCCACTCCCGGTGTATCCAAATGATCGAGGAATTGCCACTACCTTGATCAGGGAAGGCTGCTTGCTTGCTGGTTCTTTCTTGTCAGGAAGTGTATGGTGTATCTACCCCTCCCCTTCGATTGTATCCTCGTGGCTTACTTACAGACAGACATGGTTGGCTCGAGGTTCAGGAGCTTAGGTTCTCCATTGCCATCGACGATCCTGAAAGCTGGCAAGCTTTGGTTTTGGGCTCATGGGCTCATAGGGCTAGGCGCATTCTAGTTCGAAGTGTTCCAGGGCTCACATCGTTGGCTGCTGACAGGCGGAACATCTGCACCCAATCTTGGAATCGCAATTGAGAGACGGCATAAACCGTCCCTTCAGCTACTCCCCAGGGGTGCCGAAGTCGAAGCACAATCCCGAACTCTCAAATCTCGCAAAGGACATGTAGTTGTGCAGCAAATGCATTTACCACCTGACAACTTCCCTGACCGCCTCCGTGGCCAACGATGCGAGTGAAACCTACAATAATAATAACAACAGTAATGCAAATCATAACAATAAATAAAAAACATGTGTACTAACAATAAAAGCTAAAAGTTAAGCGATGAGAAAGACTCGGCCTAGTTTGCAGGTTGCTCTTATGGGTTCGGTAAAGGGTCCTCTATAAGATTGTAATGACAGTGCAAACCTTTACAGTTTGTTCGTTTAGTTGGCTTCGTCCAGTCTATGTCTTGCAGTTGGGCAGTGTGTTCGATACGCCCCGAATTCAGATCATCATGAGAACATCTGGCCTCAAAGCCCACTCGCCCAGCCCCTATCCTAGCAGACTTGGTCGAGGAACCGTTTAGAATTTGCCGAGCATGTTCCATAGCCAGCAAAAGCATTCCCGGGCTGGAAAGTCGGTTGAACCTCGGTTCGTAGATCGAAGCATCCTTGGTGAGCCCGAGGCCGAGGTAAGATTCCTGTCCAATGTTTTCCTGAACCACATTACAGTGCCTGGGCTGTTGGGCTTGCGGTGTAGGGAGTCGGATTCCTCGGGCTGGAGCTTCGGTGTTTAGGATTTATGGTGTTCAGGTTCCGATGGCAGTGATATGATATATAGACTCTAGGAGGACTTCAAGAAGCTTGCACTTCGAGTTCTCGGCTGGGGTTCCGTGTGCCGCTTGTAATTCGAGCAGACCCTGCATCCTGTGGTATCACAGCCTTAGATGACCAGCTCTCCCTAAACGCGGCTGCGGGGCACGGACTTGAATCATGCCCTATGAAACAGTAGTACCTTCAGTGTTGAGGGCTTGCAAAGCTCGGAGTTTAAGGTTGCCAGGGCTTCTCATACCCATTTCCGACACATGCCGTAAGGAAGCCAATGAAGGAGTGCCCTTTACAAGGAAAGGCTTTATCTTATTTTGGCAGAAATGGTGGTGCAGACACTGGGATGTGAGAGAGGTCCAAGATCACAGTGTAGATTGCTGCAAATCTTGACACCAGGCAATCCAGAAATCTACAAATGACGGAGCTCTGGCTTCAAGACCTGAAGTCATAACGCCAGAAGCCAAACTACCATTGCTCCGAAACAATCCCTCACTCTGGGTTCTCCTGTTATCATTCTCAGCTTTACCTAGCCAAACAGCAAACCCTCAAGCCTTCAACAAAAGAAGCGCTGCAGTGCTGAAACCCTAGCCGGTGAAATCCTGCGGCCCTAAAACCCTCAACCCACAGTTCCCTGCATATGTCTCCAGGTCGGAACTCTCTCCGCATTCGTCCTTGCGGGCGGTCGCCCGCTGAGATGTCACAGATGCGTCAGGCTTTTACACGGGTTCGCTTAGGTCTTGCGTTTGGGGTTTGCGGGTCGAAGCGAGTCGAAGGGTTTTGCAAAGGGTCTTGAGATTCGAGTTTGGGGTCTAGTTTCAGGTGCCGGATCGTCGACATGACCGTGAGAACCCTAAACCCGTGAGAACCCTAAACCCCAACACCCCATAGCAGCCCCAAAGAGCTTTCTAAGCCGCTTGCGAAAGTTTAGGGTTTCACAGAATCTCCAGACTGAGTCTTGGGGAAGTCGGGATTCTTACATGTGGCATCGTATTAATATAAGTTGAAGCCCATGAAAAGGATCCGCTTGTTGAAGAAACTCCCATGCACAGCCTAGCCAGACCAGTCTGCAAATATTACAGGAATCTCGTCCTAGGATGACTATGAGCAGCGGTTGGCTCCTTTTTCTTCGGTTTGCGTTTTAGAAATCAGAAGCGTTGCTGCTGGTACCGTTTTCGTTTTGGGGTTGTTTGGTGAAGAGTCGGCACCTGTGATTGTTCTGGCTACTGTTGCACTACCGATGTGTAAAAGATGAGGGTTTGCCAGTAGACAGGCACCCTCATGCACCCCCCCTAGATGCGCAGCCATGTGCCCAAAACCTTGTACAGCATCGCAAAGCTCGAAGCTTTCCTTGACAAAACCACAGGCAATTAGTCAGACGGTCCGCAAGACGAGGATATCAGGCTTTTGTGAGAAGGTCTGCAACAGGTCGCCGCGCCCGGCATCCACACCAACACTGCAGCAACGGCTCATGTGTTGAAGCCCAATCTACTCTCAAAAGGCACTCAAAATCCTAAAAGACAAGTTGCGAGGTGATATAGCTCCAAGAAGTCCGAATTGTATAGCAAGACCTCCCAAAAAATTAGAGAAACAAGGCTGGGCAATTTTACAGGCTGGGGCCCTCAGATCGGCTGGGAAGTTCAGAGCTTCGGAGAAGGTTTTATGGGAGAGGAGCCTTGATAATTAGAACGTGGTTTTCGGGTTCATGTCTGAGAGCTCCCCGCAGGGTTCCCTGAGGTTTCTTGTCATGGATTTTCTTTTATCCTGAAGTTCTACTAGAGGAACCTCAAGGAAAGTCAGTCGTGAAAACTACAGGCCCTGCTTTCCCCGAAAGATGGCACATAGAATCCCATCGTAGAGGTCCGCAGACGTCTAAACCCCGAAGATACTTACCGTGTTGATTTAGACAGGTCCTCATCTTGGTCTAGGGATCCGGCTTGCTGCGATGCTCGATTTGGGCTTGATTTTTGGCGGTCATCAAAAATAATCCATTCTTGGCCGTAGATATCTGCAGCTGATCTGCTTGTTTCAAGGTTCGCAATGTAGACGTTTCGACTTACTGTAGGAGTCGCGGATCTCTGAAGGTCTAGGTCTTGGAGGTGTGAAGGAGCTCGGGAGTCGTTCAGTTCTCAGGGTAGCCTGTTGCAGTTATATATGACTGGGCTGTGCTTTCGGAGTGTTTTTAATTTCTGTGGTTTTGCTGGGTCTTGGTATACAACGATTGATTGTATGGTTTGTAGTGTTAAACAACCATAAGTTTGTAGTGTCAAACAACCATAAGCCACGTTAGCTCAAGCTGCCACTCGAAACGAATTGTCAGTGGTAATTTACCACTGACAATTCGCTTCGAGTGTCAGCAAGCTTCTCATGTGAACATCGCCCTCACCGTGGATCACCTCGAGGGTCAGCGTGGAGCCCTAGAGTGCAGAGTCATGCTGGTGTTTGCGGCAAGACCCATTCGCCGCTGCGGCAAGACCCATTCGCCGCTAGCAGGGTCAGGGTCTGAGGGTAGCATCTAAGAGAGAGGCATGCGGCATGGACCATTCGCCGCCGAGAGCTAGGATGAGAGTCATGTTCTTATCGTCTGCTAGAGTCAGATGCCATAGGTAGGTCGGCAGAGTGTCATAGCAGTGACTTGCAAGAGCAGTTTGTCAGTGTCAGGTACCACATTGCATCACCGAGGCCAGACCTTCCAGTGTCAAGCGATGGCAGGACACTGAGCGATTGCAGTCAGGGTCATCGCCTGAGAGCGCAGATGCATCCGGAGTGCAGTGTCATTTTGTGCGGCATGACCCATTCGCCGCTAGCAGTGTCAGGGTTTGAGTGTAGCATCTAATCTAAGAAAGAGTCATGCGGCATGGACCATTCGCCGCCGAGAGCTAGGATGAGAGTCATGTTGTTCAATGATTATTTTCGTCGTCGTCTATTTTAATCATTAAATGACATATTTAGTTTAATATTTAAATTTAATTATAATAAATAAATATTATTCAATAAATGATGCCATAGGTAGGTCGGCAGAGTGTCATAGCAGTGACTTGCAAGAGCAGTTTTTGTCAGTGTCACATATAACAATAATAATTTCAATTTAATATAATAATTAAACACATTGCATCACCGAGGCCCGACCTTCCAGTGTCAAGCGATGGCAGGACACTGGGCGATAGCAGTCGGGGTCATCGCTTCAGAGTGCAGTGTCATTTTGTCGCGGCATGACCCATTCGCCACTAGCAGTGTCAGGGTTTGAGTGTAGCATCTAAGAGAGAGTCATGCGGCATGGACCATTCGCCGCCGAGAGCTAGGATGAGAGTCATGTTCAATCATCATCTAAGCTGCTAGAGTCACATGCCAAGAGTGTCACAGCAGTGACTTGAAAGAGCAGTTTGTGAGTGTCACATGCATCACATTGCATCACTGAGGCCAGACATTCCAGTGTCAAGCGATGGCAGGACACCGAGCGATTGCAGTCAGGGTCAGCGCCTGAGAGCACAGAGGCATCCAGGGCGTAGTGTCATGTTGTTGCGGCATGACCCATTCGCCGCTAGCAGTGTCATGGTCTGAGGGTAGCATCTAAAAGAGTCATGCGGCATGGACCATTCGCCGCCGAAAGCTAGGATGAGAGTCATGTTCTTATCATCTATCTGCTAGAGTCAGATGCCATAGGTAGGTCGGCAGAGTGTCATGGCAGTGACTTGCAAGAGCAGTTTTTGTCAGTGTCACATAATATATCACATTGCATCACCGAGGCCCGACCTTCCAGTGTCAAGCGATGGCAGGACATTGGGCGATTGCAGTCAGGGTCATCGCTTCAGAGTGTAGTGTCATTTGGTTGCGGCATGACCCATTCGCCGCTAGCAGTGTCAGGGTTTGAGTGTAGCATCTAAGAGAGAGTCATGCGGCATGGACCATTCGCTGCCGAGAGCTAGGATGAGAGTCATATTGTTCAATTATCGTCTATTAATCTGCTAGAGTCACGTGCCATAGGTAGGCCGGCAGAGTGTCATAGCAGTGACTTGCAAGAGCAGTTTTGTGAGTGTCACATGTATCACATTGCATCACTGAGGCCAGACCTTCCAGTGTCAAGCGATGGCAGGACACCGAGCGATTGCAGTCAGGGTCAGCGCCTGAGAGCACAGAGGCATCCAGGGTGTAGTGTCATGTTGTTGCGGCATGACCGAATTCGCCGCTAGCAGTGTCATGGTTTGAGGGCAAAATCTAAGAGAGTCATGCGGCATGGACCATTCGCCGCCGAGAGCTAGGATGAGAGTCATGTTCTTATCGTCTATTATTATCTGCTAGAGTCAGATGCCATAGGTAGGTCGGCTGAGTGTCATAGCACTGACTTGCAAGAGTTGTATTATCAGTGTCACATGTATCACATTGCATCACCGAGGCCCGACCTTCCAGTGTCAAGCGATGGCAGGGCACTGGGCGATTGCAGTCAGGGTCATCATCGCTTCAGAGTGCAGTGTCATTTTGTTGCGGCATGACCCATTCGCCGCTAGCAGTGTCAGGGTTTGAGTGTAGCATCTAAGAGAGAGTCATGCGGCATGGACCATTCGCTGCCGAGAGCTAGGATGAGAGTCATATTGTTCAATTAAATTATCGTCTATTAATCTGCTAGAGTCACATGCCATAGGTAGGCCGGCAGAGTGTCATAGCAGTGCCTTGCAAGAGCAGTTTTGTGAGTGTCACATGTATCACATTGCATCACTGAGGCCAGACCTTCCAGTGTCAAGCGATGGCAGGACACCGAGCGATTGCAGTCAGGGTCAGCGCCTGAGAGCACAGAGGCATCCAGGGTGTAGTGTCATGTTGTTGCGGCATGACCCATTCGCCGCTAGCAGTGTCATGGTCTGAGGGTAGCATCTAAAAGAGTCATGCGGCATGGACCATTCGCCGCCGAGAGCTAGGATGAGAGTCATGTTCTTATCATCTATCTGCTAGAGTCAGATGCCATAGGTAGGTCGGCAGAGTGTCATGGCAGTGACTTGCAAGAGCAGTTTTTGTCAGTGTCACATAATATATCACATTGCATCACCGAGGCCCGACCTTCCAGTGTCAAGCGATGGCAGGACATTGGGCGATTGCAGTCAGGGTCATCGCTTCAGAGTGTAGTGTCATTTGGTTGCGGCATGACCCATTCGCCGCTAGCAGTGTCAGGGTTTGAGTGTAGCACCTAAGAGAGAGTCATGCGGCATGGACCATTCGCTGCCGAGAGCTAGGATGAGAGTCATATTGTTCAATTATCGTCTATTAATCTGCTAGAGTCACGTGCCATAGGTAGGCCGGCAGAGTGTCATAGCAGTGACTTGCAAGAGCAGTTTTGTGAGTGTCACATGTATCACATTGCATCACTGAGGCCAGACCTTCCAGTGTCAAGCGATGGCAGGACACCGAGCGATTGCAGTCAGGGTCAGCGCCTGAGAGCACAGAGGCATCCAGGGTGTAGTGTCATGTTGTTGCGGCATGACCGAATTCGCCGCTAGCAGTGTCATGGTTTGAGGGCAAAATCTAAGAGAGTCATGCGGCATGGACCATTCGCCGCCGAGAGCTAGGATGAGAGTCATGTTCTTATCGTCTATTATTATCTGCTAGAGTCAGATGCCATAGGTAGGTCGGCTGAGTGTCATAGCACTGACTTGCAAGAGTTGTATTATCAGTGTCACATGTATCACATTGCATCACCGAGGCCCGACCTTCCAGTGTCAAGCGATGGCAGGGCACTGGGCGATTGCAGTCAGGGTCATCATCGCTTCAGAGTGCAGTGTCATTTTGTTGCGGCATGACCCATTCGCCGCTAGCAGTGTCAGGGTTTGAGTGTAGCATCTAAGAGAGAGTCATGCGGCATGGACCATTCGCTGCCGAGAGCTAGGATGAGAGTCATATTGTTCAATTAAATTATCGTCTATTAATCTGCTAGAGTCACATGCCATAGGTAGGCCGGCAGAGTGTCATAGCAGTGCCTTGCAAGAGCAGTTTTGTGAGTGTCACATGTATCACATTGCATCACTGAGGCCAGACCTTCCAGTGTCAAGCGATGGCAGGACACCGAGCGATTGCAGTCAGGGTCAGCGCCTGAGAGCACAGAGGCATCCAGGGTGTAGTGTCATGTTGTTGCGGCATGACCCATTCGCCGCTAGCAGTGTCATGGTCTGAGGGTAGCATCTAAAAGAGTCATGCGGCATGGACCATTCGCCGCCGAGAGCTAGGATGAGAGTCATGTTCTTATCATCTATCTGCTAGAGTCAGATGCCATAGGTAGGTCGGCAGAGTGTCATGGCAGTGACTTGCAAGAGCAGTTTTTGTCAGTGTCACATAATATATCACATTGCATCACCGAGGCCCGACCTTCCAGTGTCAAGCGATGGCAGGACATTGGGCGATTGCAGTCAGGGTCATCGCTTCAGAGTGTAGTGTCATTTGGTTGCGGCATGACCCATTCGCCGCTAGCAGTGTCAGGGTCTGAGGGTAGCATCTGAGAGTCATGCGGCATGAACCAGAGCTAGGAAGAGAGTCATGTTCTGATTCAAGGTGCTGACTTTAAAAATCTGCTAGAGTCACATGCCATAGGTATGTCGGCAGGGTGTCATAGCAGTGACTTGCAAGAGCAGTTTTTTGCCAGTGTCATGTGTCAGATTGCATCACTGAGGCCAGACCTTCCAGTGTCAGGCGATGGCAGGACGCTGAGCGATTGCAGAGTCAAGGTTGTCGCCTGAGGGTGCAGTGTTACGGTGTTGCGGCATGACAAATTCGCCGTGGCAGTGTCATGGCCAATGGCTTGAGAGTGGTATTTGAGAGTCATGCGGCAAGAACCATACGCTGCCTAAGTAGCAGAGTCAGGAGGGGCAGTGGTCATTGTCATCCATTGCCCAGGGACAGTCAGCGGTAACAGTGGAGTGCAGCAGTGTCACAGCCAGCATGCTTGCGCAAGTGACTGTGGAGTGTCATGGCTGCTGAGTGTCAGATGCATGACGTCTGAGGCCAGACCCCTCCACAGCCAGAGTCACAGGCAGACTGGAGAGCAAGCCGCTGAGAGTCAGCGGCTTGCCCTCCAATCTTCTTGATGGCAGGGCGCTGAGTGCTTCCCACCAGAGTCACTGCAAGTTAAGATGGCCGATGATTGCACATGGCTTGAGTGTCATTGGTTGGCATGGACAGATTGGCTTTGGGCCCAGGGCAGAGTCATTTGACATTGCCATTGAACACGTACACACTCGTTATATACCAAAGCTACAGCAGTGTCATCTTTATCCCTGACCTCCTTGATCATCGTAGCCTCACCAGTGTCACAGCCATGGTGAATCGCCTCCGTGGACGTGGCAGCAAGGGTGAGAAGGGGGAAAGGACTGTTGTGATTGAGGGATCATGGAAATTTAGTTTTTAGTGTCAGTGCTCGGAATGCAGCAGTCACAAGTTGCATTCCCCGCAGGACTGAGAGCACATCCTCCCAACTGCGAGGGTCAATGCACCGATGTGCACAAAATATGCTGGGCCGACTGGAATTGGAGAACGAGCGTCAGCAGGACATCTGAAATAAGAATTGTAAATTCTAATTCATTAATACTAAGAATGAGACTATATCAGTGCCATGATACAATATTATGTCGTCAAGTTTTATTATAATATTTAATTATTTGTTTCTCATTCCTGAACAGGAACAGCTGGCCCGAGCCCAAGCGGAGCTAGAGTCACGAGAACGTCGATGGCGTCAGGAAAAATCTGAGATGGAAGAACACCACAGCAGAGTCATTCAGGACAACTTGTTTCAACTGCATAAGACTCAGGGTTTTAGAAATTAGACTACTAACTTACTTTACTATCTTATAACTGACCATTGATCAAATACAGATTTAATATTGTTAAACCTTCTCCATGTGTTCTTTGCTTGCCCGAAGGATCTCAAGAATGACCACGCAAAGAAATTCGCCCTGCAGGAGGTAGAGTCATTGGCACAACAGGACAAGAGGGAGGAAGTCCACACAAAGAGGGTCAAGCGCTTGGAGGACAGCCTCGAGGCGGAGCAGTCAGAGCATAAGAAGTGCAAGCTCTTTCTGGAGGACCGGTGTGTCATGAGCAATTGTTAATTATTATAATAATGAATTCAAATATATTAATTACTACGCTGAAAATAACATGGATTCTGAAACTGCTCGCCCCGAAGGAGTGTCAAGGCGCACTGAAAAAGCAGAAGGAAGATCGCGACTTTGAGCAGGGTCAGCGCATAAAATTGCGAGAGCAGTTGGAGGAGAGTCAGAAGCAATGCAACCGCTACAAAGCAGAGCGTGACAAGCTCAAAGGGTCAGCGGGCAAAGCGAACGTTGTGCCCACCAAAGCCCAGACACCTTCTGTCGCAAAGACAGTGTCAGGCGACCCAAAACCTCCTGTGCAAACGGCAAACCCAGAGTCAGCCAAGAAGTAGCTGCCAGTCCTTGCTTCAGTGTCATTAATTTTTAATAACTAATTAATTTATTGAGCTTAGCAATTTTATCTAGGCACCACATGGTCGGATGACTCAGGGTCATGCCATCGCACTCCGTTAGCTATAGAAGCCGGAGTGTCAGTGTAGACTTTTTGACGAATCGCAGCTCTAGTGCCTTTCGAGCCGACTGTGGGCACTGTCAAAAAAAGTGTTTCGGTGAGTCCCTGCGAGTGCATGTTTGCTTCTATTAGTGTCATTGATTGCCTTTGCACTGAGGCACATCGACAATGGCCGCAGCGGAGAGGCCAGGAGGTCATGAGAGTCATGTTGCAGCAGGGGTCAGTGCAGTGAAGCTGCTTGCAGAGTAGTGTGATTCATTGTCATCTTATCGCCCCAACGTGTGCCAGGCTTCCACATTCCAGTGTCATCCTGCCAGATGCAGCAGGTGCCAGCCCCTTTCTGCTTTGCTCAGTGTCAGACTGTCAGACTTGCGGAGTCATGCCATGTGTTGCATTGAATTGCTATCCTCTGCAAGATCGTGGGCTCGCTGTGTCAACATGAGCATGTGAAGTTGTCAGCGACCAGAACATCAGAAACAGATATTTTGCAGCATTGCAGTTAGAGTTAAGTGATTTTCGACTACTCTGTCTCAGTCATTTAGTGTCAGGAGATTGTTGGCACAGAGCAAGCTAACGCCTTTTTTGGTTCATGGCCGACTGGCGACCTCAGGGTCAGTCTCGCGCCTTCACCCTGCTGCCTCCGAACCACCAAGTGTCAGCTGAGGGTTGTGACCGTGGTGCGGTGCAGGTGTGTTTGAGACATGGCAATGCACAGTTTGAGTGTCACTTGTGCTGTTAGTTTTGTCAACTGACACTGCTTGTCAGGTCTTCTTCCTCCTGCACTTCATTTCCCCAGAGTCAGGGGCAGACGTGGCTCGCCATTTGTGCGAGCAGGAGAAGTCAAACAAGTCCGGGTGGTGTATCAAGACAGTTCAAACGAACTTGCGAGAGTCACTTGTTTGCAGTTGGTTTTAATGTGTGCCGCTCAGAGTCAACTGCCACGGTTTGCCAGTGTCAGATCGCAACTAAGGTTAAACCGCCAATATGGCTTCCCCGACATCTAAGAGTCAGGGTCAGGCCAATATGGATTCCCGGACATCTCAGGGTCAGGAAGGTTACGAGGACGACATGGCTTCCCAGGCACGAGGGTCACTCACATTATAGTGTGTTTGAATTAATACACAGTGTCATGCATTTGCACAGTGTCTTGCATTTGCAGCCCCCTGCCAGTGGTCAATGGGGCAGACGGTCAGCTCCTTGGAGATCCAGGGGGACAGTGTCAGCTCGGTGAGACCTCCAGACGCAGCGTCAGGGACCCAGCACCGGACCTACCAGGCCTCCCAGACCCAGAGTCATGCGTCAGCGACCCAGCAGCACTACCCGCCCCAGAGTCATCATGAGACGATCCAAGACATGACTCAGAGTAGTCACTGGGGATATGTCAGCCAAAGGGAGGTTCCGGTTCCCGACTCCATGGCCAACAGTGCTCAGTGGATCAGAGTCACTGAGGAGCCGGAGGCTGCACCGGGTTTGTGGGAAGCACCGCAGCAGAGTCAGACTGAAGCAGCACCGCAGCAGAGTCAGACTGAACAGCAGCCCCAGAGTCCACAGCAGCCCGAGAGTGCACAGCATCCCGAGGGTCAACAGCAGGCTGAGACCGTTGACTTGACCTATGAGGACCAGGGTCACGGTCAAGCTGCCACCAGTGACCAACCCTCCGAGGAGCAGAGTCGGGAGACTGAAGCACCTGCCGACCAGAGTCAAGCCCCCACCGACCCAGCACAGGACGAGCCAACGGACGAGCCGCAGGACGAGCCGTCTGAGAGTCAGGTACCGCAGGGCGACTGGGGTGCGGACCGATGGCCGCCAAGCCAGCCGCAGCGTCAGGATCAGAGCAGCCTGCCACAGCAGCAAGACCAGCAACAGCCACAGCCGCAGCAGGCACAGGGTCAACAGCGGCAAGACCAGCCACAGCCGCAGCAGCCGCAGCAGCCCCAGGGTCAAGCTGATGCCAATACCAACTACTATGACCCCAACGCCAACAACTACTACTGGAACCAGGGTCAGGGTCAGCAAGACCAGATTTGGAATCACGGCCAACAGGGTCGGGGTCGCAACCGATCAGGCTCCAACAGGCGAAATCGAGCCCAGGGTCAGGAGCAATGGCAGAATTGGGGTCAGGGTCAAGGCAATGGTTGGGGCTGGCATCAGCAGCAGCAGAGTCAGAACAACTCACAGCAGCAGACGCAGCAGGGTCAGGACGACTGGAGCAGGCGCTCCCCGAGGAATCAGCAATGGAACCGCTGGTGGGAAGCGTCATCCTTTCCCAGGAACGACCCGCAACACCTGGGACACGAGTGGGAAGACAGTGTCAATACTGACTTCAACTACCCCAGCCGTCAGCGTCAGCCAGCTACCCCGTCCCAGGCCGCTGCAGCAGCGTCATCGACCCAGGCCGATCCGAACCAAGCCGGAAAGGGTCAGCGACCAAAAGGGGCTGGCCGTGGTCTGGGCCCAAGAGACGTGGACTACCCACGTCTCCCACGGCCGAACCCAGTGTCAAGACGCACTGAAACCGACTTCCGCAGTGTCATGTGGCCTAGCTGCATATTTTCCTGTCATGTGGATTCCAGAGTCATTGCCTTTCTGTCTGATTCTTGGCTCAGGGACGAGATGATGGATGACATCGCCTTCTCCGAGGAGACCAAAAACAGCGTCAGGGATCTTCTGGCGTTTGGCCGCAAGGGTCATGTACGTGCAGGTCTGATTATGCTGCTTGGTTTGCAAAAACATCATGCCAATCTCGAGTGTTAGTCAGTGTCATGCTTACATACAGTGGCAGATCCAGTGAGAGTGTCATTTGCACCGGCTTGCAGCCAAGGACACAAGCGTTACAGGCCAAATGGCAAAAGCCATATGGCCGGTACGACAGCTGGGCAAGGTTCAGAGCCATACAAGACCTAGAAATGCTGCAGGAAGACGCAGCGTCAACGCAGTAGTGTCAGCCAGCCAGCCATAAATAATAAAACTCCTATTCTGATTCTACTGATGTTTAATCAGTGTCAGAGTCATACTTCTTGAACTTGGTGAGTTGCAGAGTCACCTGGCTGACACTGGCACACGGAATCCTCTGGTGACAAGCGAGCACTCCTAGTGTCAACCATTGTACATTGGACACTTTTACACTTTTTTGGCATGTGCCACAGTGTGTCGGAGTCTCGTGACCAGAGCCGAGAGTCATGAAAATCGAGTGCGTGTGCTGTCGGACTTCTCAGAGTCAAGATTTACCACATGGATTCAGATTCGATGTGTGTCTTTGCGCAGGTGCTTGGCCCGGCCAACGGCAGAGGCAGGAACGTCTGCAGCAGGGTCACCTTGCAAGTGCTTGAGCACAGAGAGAGAGAGAGAGAGAGAGAGAGAGAGAGAGAGAGAGAGAGAGAGAGAGAGAGAGAGAGAGAGAGAGAGAGAGAGAGAGAGAGAGAGAGAGTGTGTGTGTGTGTGTGTGCAGTTTGGCCCCCAGGTAGGTGTCTGGCACATTCGGCTATGAGGATCTCTTGGCCGAATGTGCCAGACACCCACTCGTCCGAGCCATTTGGCAGACGTCCGTTGGAAGCCCAGGAACAGCTGAGGGAATGGAGTGTTGCCTTGCAGCTGCTAGAGTGAATTAGAGGTATACTTGGCCTGTATAAGAGAGTCAGAGAGACGTGAGGGTGTAGTCACCACTCCATGCATGGCCGAGGCTGACAGTGTCAACATCATCCTGCCACAACTTCTCCAACAAAGGCAAAGCTTATGGGACTCATAAGCCTTGCCTTTGTTCGAGAAGATGTGGAGCAAGACCTGAGGCGGGGCCTGCGAGTGTTGTCCTGTGCCAGTGGTCATGTCATTCAGCACTTTCAGTGTCATTTTGCTCAGTCAATCAATGAAGGCCGTTAGCAGAGTCAGCAAAACCTGCTCGCAGAACGACGACAACACAGGAAGTTGCTCAGAACAACCACATCGGGTCAACTGTTAAATCTCATTGTATTGCTACTGTGTTCATAGTGCAATGACAGCCAGACAATCAAAGTTAAGTTCAATGACTAGTCACCAGTCAGTACCTTAGTCGTCGTATTACAGTAGTGTCAGTTTCGAGAAGTTCAGATAATAAGAAATCATTGCTTTACAGAGCCAGAGTCATGGCTGGGTTTGCCTGCCGTTTGTGCGGTGCCAGAACGTTTCGGCGCAAGCCGAATAACTACTGTGAAGGCTGCCGCAGTAGTCATCGCGGGCGACACAAGAAGAAGCCATGCCGTAGACTGCGTCGCAAAGTGTCAGTTGACCAGGAGGGTCATGCCAAGCCTGAGGGCAGTGTCAAATATCAATGGTCTGGTCCGTCTGCTACAGCAATGACAGAGTCAGCAAAGACACCTTGTGGGAGAACCACATCCCGGATGCAGAGTGAACCTCGATGTGGGACAGCGTCAGAGCCTTTGCCAGCACACTCTTCTGAAAGTCAGTGTCATGATGGCGCCTCCTCTGCAGTGTCAGAACACCCAGTAGCGACGACTGGGATTTACCAGACAATGCGGTTGAGGCTCGAGAGTCAGATTGCTGAGCTGAAAAGCTTATTCGGTGATGCTGTTGCCTATAGTGTCATCGCTTCAGCAATGTCAATCGTGGAACGATTTGAGCGTCATGGACAGCAGCTGCCAGGATGTGTCAGAAGCCTCGTCTCATTCTCGTTTGCCTGTTCCAGTGTCAAAGACGAAGACGAGTGCCGCAAGAAATATTTGGCAGTGTCAGTCGAAAAAAAGCTCACGACCGTGAAGAACATGAGAGCAGGTGAGTGTCACTGGGCTATGGGGTGCCCTTTTAGTAGACAAGATGGACTGCCAGAGTAAGCGTCAAAACAGTCAGTGCTCTGAATGCTGCCATCGTCACGACAGTCATATCAATTTAAGATCAGCCAGCATTTCATTGCCAAACATGACCCACTGCTGTGACAGGCCTGTGGTGATCTGCCTGTGGATGAGTGATGAGTCAGCCAGAGCCCCGTCTGACTGCACTAAATTAAATAAGATATATAATAATTCAGGAGCCGTTGCTGGTTTCAGGAAATTCAGAGTCTTATCTTGCCCCATTTGGCTGGGTGCCTGCAAGCTTTTGCCAGGTAGCGAGCTGGAGCACCTGGTGTGGATAGCCCTGTGCTGAGTTTTCCCTGTGTAAAACCGAATTGAGAGCCACAGTCCTTTCCTGTTCGCGGCATGTCCCATTCGCCGCTAGTAGTTAATCTTCCAATAATTCCACTAAGTAGCACTTTGTGCGGCAAGTCCCATTCGCTGCCAGAGCTCACAACTACTAGTTGTCTTTGTTGTCTTCAGCCTCAAGCCTTAGATTCCAGCAGCAATAACAAATAGAGTCAAACTCAGTGGCATATGTTGGCTTACTTGAGCCCCATGGCAGCATGCATGTACCAATCGAAGCCTAGCAGGGCATCTATCGCAGGCAAGTGGCAGGTCATGTTCATGTCCCATCCCCTCGGTTCCTCAGATCTTCGAAACAGTCAGTATAAGTATTACCCATGGTCAAGTGTCAGATCACTGTGTTGTTTTTTGCAAAAACCCAACTCGCACCCAAGTCGCACACTAATATTTTAGTCACAGGTGGTCAGCCTGACCGCACAGTGCCACTTGCTCAGTCTGTGTGTGGGTGTGCACTGCGAGCGTTGGTGTGCTGCCGCTTGTTTCTATCTACACCCAGTGTCATTGGGCCAGGAGATTTTCGACAGCTGAGGGGTTTCGGGTCTTTGAGACTTGACAAGTAGGATTTCAGTGTCAAGCAATTCTGATTCAAATTGTCATTCTTGAGTCCCTTAATAATAATAGCATGGAGCAGCCAACTGCCTCAGGTGTTGAAGCCCTTTCGCCGGCGGATGCCCAGCGGGTCAGCAGGCCTTCTTGGCACGGTTGCACTGTTGTGATTTATAGTCCTCTGCCAGGTTTGCTCCAATTGAATACAAGCGGGGAAGCAGAGACGCCTTAGCAATTTGCTGCTGCGGAGATGTCATAATGAGTAAGTCCTGTCTCGCGATCCAAAATTCTGCCTTGAACACATTAATGGGAGGCACTTGGCCAAAATACGACAATGAGCCGTCCGCAACAGTAGGTAATTTTGGATCCGTTGAAGTTATTTGGATTCTCAGTGCTTCAGGTCAGTCAAAGTCAACATTCAAAGGATTCTTCAGATAGCACACGGTGTGGGTTGGAAACAGTGTGTCTCCAAGAAGTGTCAGCAACTGAGCATTTCAGAACAAACAGCAGAGTCAGAGTCATCGCTGCCATGCTGAGACGTGCGCATTGTGCACCCTCCAAACTGCAGAAGTGTTACGACAACAAGGTGTTCCCTTCGTCTGGCAAAGTGTCAACTTCCATGGTCAGAACTCGTTCTGCTGCAGCTGCAGAGTCAGCACTTCAAGTTTCCTGCTCGGACAGACCCAAGAGTCAGAAGCTGGCAGCTGCACATGGCACCAAGAGAAAGATGACAGCTTTCAACAACACCAGTGTCAGCGTCCAGACAGAAAGCAATGGCAAGTGTCATGACGAGTTCGATCAGTCCTGTCCAAGATGTTGGTTCCAGAGATTCAGAGTCAAATGGTGTCAGAGTCACGGCTCTTTTCTGCAGACACGTGCTGGCAAGAGGGTCAGAGTCACATGGCTCCAAGAAAGACCCAAGAAAATGGGAGGGCCATGGGGTCTCGGATGTGCTGCCTGCGCAGCCCTTCGAGCCCGCTCTCTCAGTGTCAAGGTCACAGGAGCAGGGGATTCCATGGGCCAGATATGAGATCCGAGCACTGAGTCAGATGCAAGCGTCAGCGTTGTACCAGCACTCGCAGTGTCAGATGCACCGACGAGCAGTGCATATGATGCAGTGTCCGGATGAGCCTCTCAGTTGCAGCGTCATGATGCCTCGAGAGGACGAGGATCGACTGAAGGGTCATGTTCCTGAGTTGGCAGACTGGCTTCGTGCGTGGAGGATGGTGCAGAGCCCAGTGTCATTCTTGAAAGCAGAGTGTCAGTCCCGGACCGAGTCGTTCATCGGACTTCGCCAGGGTCAGTGCTCGCGAAAAATGTACAAGCAGATGGTTCAGATCATGACAGAAGTCACTCGCAGGCGAAAGCGAAGTGTCATTCGGTCAGCAAAGTTTATTTCAGTGTCGTTGGATGACAAGGCCCCCTTCAGGGTCATTCGCTTCAGAGCAGTTGCTGGCGAGAGGAAGTCCTCTGAAGACGAATCCGAAGAGTCACACTGCCCTGTCTTCACCGGCGTCCTTGCAGTTCTCACACACCATGGAAAAGCGTCAGAGACGGATTTGCAAGATCTGGAAGAAGACTACAGTGTGAAGGTTTCTGACAGTGTCAAGGTTGGCATTGAGAAGCTTTCCGTGGTGATTGATGAAGAGTCAGTCGACCTTGACTTGGTGACACACTTCCTCTCGAGTGTCAGATCCTGCTCGACAGACGGAGCGAAATGTATGAAGAAAAGCATGAGTGTCATGCGAGCAACTTGCCTGCCGAACCTCCAGATCAGCGTCATAGACCGGGCACATCAGTTCAGACGTGCTGGCTTGCCACTGACAATGGAGAGTCAGTTTGCAGAGTTTTGGCAGCACTTCTGCAGAGTCGTTCCGAGTTTGCAAAACTCGGAACAGTGGAAGCTCAAGTTCCGAGCGATCCAGGCTGAGTGTCAGCCTAACTCTTCGCACAGTGAGAGTGTCAAGCGTGCAATCAGCACCCTGAGCTTTGCCAAACAGCGTTTCGACAGCTGGGCTAAGCCACAGAGTCAATATGTTCGGCTCCTGGAGCCGATTGCTCTGCTTCTCGCCTACCAAGCGTCAGATGTCAGGCTTACACCAAATATGCGATGGAGGTGTCAGCAACTCCTTGAGCAAATGACAGCGAAGCACGTCTTGACAGCAGGAGTGTCTGCCGACTTCCACTGTGAACTCCTCAGGGTCATTCGTTTCTGTGACGTTGCCGACCACGACATCAGCAAGTGTAAAGCGGAGAAAGACGACTTTGTCCACAGGGTCACAAAGCTTTTCATAGAAGGCCACGTGCTCGCAGATCTTCCAGCTTCAGCAACAGGGTCAGATGAAACCACATGGTCTTTGTTGGCTGTGCAGAATGCCATGAAGGCGTCAGCTGTAAGCTATTCTGGAAAGCTGCACCATTTGCGGGGACCTTTGTCCAAGAAACAGTGTCAAGATGTCATGCAGTCGGTTTCCGCTGCTGCTGATGCCTGCATTGCCAGAGTCAATGCCGACCACCACACTGGTGACCTGCACATGGTGTTTACAGTCTTCGACTTAGTGTCATGGGACAAAGCCAAGCGAGCTTTGGATCGTGGAGAGTCAGATACGTGGCAGCAACTTCTGCAGATGGCTCGCATTCGCTTGAAAAAGCTGTACCTTGGATCGGCTTAGTCCGTTTTTTGTGTCATCCAAAACTTTGATTATTAAAGCTTACAGTCATGAGTTATTCTTGATGCGCTGGATTCCAGATTCAGGTCAAGAGCTGTCAATGTCAGCAGTTCAGATGCTTTTCAGCAGTTCGAAGGAGTCATGTCAGAGTTGGTGTCAGATCCTAGCACAGTGTCAAAAGCAGCGAAACAGCACGACAACAGACCTGCCTGGGCCAGGGTCCTTGGGATTGGCACTGCACTGCAAGGCAGTCGTCATTTGACATTGTCAGATGCACTCCCTCAGATAGTGTCATTTTACCTGTCCATCTTGGACGGGGAATGGTGTGTGGAGAGAGATTTGAGTCTGCTGCGCAATTTCCTGCAAGTGTCAAAGGGTCCACTTGACTTGGATGGCATTACTGTGTCAGACCTGCTTGAACTTCGATTGGATGGACCCAAGGAAGAGTCAGAGGTGGCCACCCCCATTCATGTCCCTGGGTACAGTGTGAACGAAGCCGATGTGTCAGAGTCAAAGACCTTGTCGTTCACACAGTTTACACGCGAGTGTGCTGACCTGTGGCTTCAGCGTCATGGCAGGCGCTTTCGAAGCTACAAGCAGAGAGCTGACAAGGGCACTGTCAGAGTCAAGAAGAAAGGGACCTTCGCTGCACTGCAGCAGAGTCAGAGAGCAGGAATCCGAACTTTAGTGTCGGGCAAGGCCCCTGAACAAACATTTTTCGGGTTCAGTGTCAAGGAAGTGCACCGGAAGGAGTGTCACAAGATGGAAAAAACCCCAAGTGGAACAAGGCATTGCAGGACTTCCACAGAGTCACTGTCCTCCGAGAGCAGAACAGCCAGGTGGAGCGTCAGAGAAATATGCTCAGAATCAAGCCAAGTCTTCCACCGCTACGGAGAGGCAGTGTCATGAAGCAATATTCTGGACAGTGTCATGTTACAGTGCCACAGTTTGGAGACAACGATTTGGTTCTGGACTTGACCAAAGACGGTGTCAGTGACATTCCCTCCATCGTCACATACAAGCGTCCTCGAGAATTGGCCAAGGTCGACTTTGCAGAGGTCAGGAAGGCAAATCTTCTTGTGGTCGA
>CAJNDT010003813.1:654588-683474 GCA_905221615.1 Symbiodinium sp. CCMP2592
TGAAGTTCAATGGTCAGAGAGTCAACACGACCATGTTGCAGGGTGCGATCAAAGTGGCCTGCCTAATGACAGAGTCACCTGGCATAGAGCAGACCCTGATCCAGATTCAGCGTCAATTCGGCCGTGATGTTTGGAGCAGCTCCTACACCAAGTTGTCACTACTTGTACAGCTATGCTCGAAGCAGTTGTCATTGTTTGGTTGGCAACCACAAGAGTTAGGGTCACTGGTGCAGTTCTGTCTGGATAGCTGCTTAGTGTCTCTCCTGAGGGAGCACTGCGACACCAGCTTCTACACCCTAGGAGTCATCGACAAGGCTGGTGGTGGTGGCTGGGCACAGACCACATGTGTCAAGGCCTTCCTTCTCAACGTTGTCATGGACATGGTGAAGGTTGCTTCGTCCCAGGGTCACAGCAGCGCACCCAATCCTGAGAGTGTCAAGATCATGAAGGCCTTGCAGAAGATCAGCAGTTCTTTGCGGTTTCATGAGTCACTACCCTTGGAAACAGGGTCAATGGTCGATGCCTCCATGTCAGATGAAACTCTGACTCTCGGTGAAGTGTCAGAGAAGAACGAGAACAAGGCCGACATTCCTGCCATGGAGAGAGTCAGTGGCGATCTTTGCAAAGCCGGCAAGTTGTCATGCGAGCTCTTCCGTGCCCTCCTGGAGTGTGATTTCGAGAATGACCTCAAGGCACGTCCTCAGTGTCAGTGTCACTTTTTGTGCATGAGAGACATGTAGTAGTGTCACACACATGTGGTTCCTTTGTTAAAGCATGCCTGCATCCGCTGATTCAGGCAGCTGTCAACTTCAAAGATCCGCTGGAGTGTCTGCTGGAGGACTCCAAGTCCAAGAAAAGCTGCACCGAGCTCGCAGCGTCAGTGTCAGCCACAGTGACAGCTCTGACGAACCTCACCTCTTCGAGTGTCACTGCCTCCACTTCACCTCCAGTGTCATTCCGTGAACTTGTTCGGCGAACTTCGAACCCAAATGACGATGAAGTTGAAGAGTCAGATCGTCAGAAGGAACGCCAACATGTCTGGTCACAGGGTCAGAAGCTCCGAAGAGAGCATTGTCAACTTGGGATTTGTGCAGGCAAGTCGAAAGAGTCACTGAAGACACTGTTCGACAAAACAAGTGTCAAGTCGTGGAGCGGTAAGCTCAACGAGAGTCACCGGCTTTTGGTCTTCTCTATGGACCTCTTTGTCGATGGCAAGAATGCCTGGAACCGCCTCCCGAGTGTCAACAGTGACGACGTCACCCCTTTTTTCGACTACCTCAACAAGTGCCACGTCCAGAAAGAGTCAGACTTTATTCTGCTGCTGGATGGATGCTCTCGAGAGGCACGAAAGCTCATCGAGGCTCACTTCCCCAAGAGTCACGAGGTTGGCATCTTCTACTCAAACCGCAAGAGGGTCAGCACCCGGGCAAGGAAAATCTTTGCTGGGTCAGAGTCATTTGAGCGAGGCTATTTGATCCCTCCTGTCCCCCGTGTCAAGATCAGTGTCAAGGACCGGACAGACGAGTTCCAAGCACCCTGGAAAACCACCGACAAGAAGTCAGGCAAGCGTCAGAAGACTACCACCCACGACCTCAATTTCTTCGGTGTCCCCCAAGTGTCATGCCGGCCCAAGATCAGTCTCGAGAAGAAGCAGCAGATCTTCGCAGGGTCAGACTGCCCTCCCAAGCATGCGAGTGCCAGCTGCCCTCTCTTCTACCAAGAGACCAAGAGTCAGGAGTTGTGGAGAGCCCTCCTTGGGGCCCTGGACGTGTCATGTGTTGTGGACCCCACACCAGGGTCAGGCTGCCTGGGTTGTGTTTGTCTGGAAGACGGGCTCAGTTACGTGAGCGTCACTCGACATGAAGTTCACAACTCATGGTTGTCAAATGTTCTCGACCTGAAGGCTCTCCAGCTCATAGCGTCAAAGGACAGCGACTACTTCGACCAAGACTTGGGCCCACTGGTCGAAAATGACTTCGCAGATGTCATCCTCGAGCAGCTGAACGAGGGTGATGCTGACTCAGAGTCAGAATCAAGTGCGGCCGAAGATGGTGATGACAGGTGACGAGCAATTGTGTGTTTCAAGCAGTGTCAGCAATGTCCCTCCTTTTCAGACCATCACATGGAACATATGTCGAAAATAATAGTCGTCGTATTATATTACGACTGTCATTCATCATTGGGTCACTAAGAAAGAGGGTTTGGCTTTCACTGCAGAGTCGCAGTGTCATTCCTGCTGAGTTTTGGAAGCAAAAGCAGCCGGTGGTCAGTTTCAGAGTCAGAGTCATCGCTGCAGTTGACTACATTGTCAAGTCACGATGCACCGTCACGCAAATTTGTGGTGCATCATAATGACACAGTTTTGATGCTTGCTTGCGCGAAAAAGACGAATCATTGCTGAGTGTCAAGTGCCAGCAGCCAGTGCCAGGTTGTCATGCTGAATTCCCTCTTTAGGTTCGCACTTGGCAGTTTGTTCACCTCTGTTTGTCAGCTGTCAATATCAGCCTTCGGCCGGCCAGGTGTCTTTGCAGATCCGTGTGCACGGTGTTTTGCCGGGGACTCAATGTGTATGCAAGATCAGGCCAGTGATTGATTGAATCATGTCAGCTGACGCAGACTTTTTTCCACATGCATGCAGCCTGTGAGCTTCTGCTGCTCGTCCGAAGAGCAGAGTCAAGTTGGATTTAACGGTCAGTCAGTACTATATGAACAGATTATATTAATTGTGTTGAGAAGCTGCAGTTGGTATTCTGAAGTAGCACAAATTAAATGGATATTGATTTCAGATTCATTAATGCCAGTTGCATCATGAACACTTAATCCTGAACTAGTTGTTTTGGGTGACTTAAAGAATAATAATTTAATAAGAATTTAGTTAATTCTGAAATTTAAGACATATTAAATAATCTAATGTAATCTTCATCGTTGACTGCAAGCCAGCTAGAGAAACCGCTCATTGCATTCAGAGTGTCAAAACTAGCAACGGTGTCAGACAGCGAAAATTAGAGTCGGACAGAATGGTTTTCTTTCGTGACCATGGAAAGCCGCAGTCGCAACCATTGCAGTGTCTCAACAGCTGGGTTCGCCCAATGCTCTGCCAGTGTCAGTCCTCGAGGACTTCCTGGCTCCAGGAACATGGTCTGAGAGATGCGAGTGTCAGCTCCGTCCATCTTGATGTGGGCACGGATTGCAGTGGGGCTGATGCCCCGATCTTTGCACTGCACGCCCTCGGACTCAGTGTCACTCACAAGTTCGCTTCAGACAAGATGAAACATTGTCGAGACTGGATTGTGCAGACGTCAAAGCAGCGGGGCCAGAGTCATCCACAAGTTTTCGAAGACATGGTCAGTCGCCACCCTAGTGAACTGCCCAGTGTCAACAGCTATTACTGTGGTTTCCCTTGCAAGCCGTGGTCAAGACTCAACGACAGGAGTCTCTTTTTCGAGAGTCAGGACTTTGCTCCCTTCAAGGCCGGGCGGGTAATGTAACACCATTGGCAGGGTCATTCGGTAAGCTGTTCCCTGTAGTTTAGCATCCTGCAATGGGCTGACACATTGATATGACACATTAATAGTCACTACTTAGCAGAGTATCTCATTTTGGTTTCAATATTATAGATATTTAATTGGCTTAAATTGAATTCTTAATTTGATTATTGTTTTTGTTGCCTATAAATAAGTAGCAGATATAATATATATTAATTTTATGAATTACAATACATCAATGCAGGCTATGCTGGAAGTGACTCTGGCCTTGACACCAGCGTTAGCCATTTTCGAGAACGTTGTCGGGATCCTGCGGTTCATCTCCGACATAGCGTCAAGGATGCAGTGCCTGAGGCCATATCGCCTGTTCCACTTTGTCGTTTGCCCGACGATGCTGGGACATAGTGTCAGGCGTCCAAGAGTTTATATTTTGGCACTGAGGAAGGACCTTTTGATCACAGACAATGTAGAGTCGCTTCAATCATTGGGTTGCAAAGTTTTCAACTCTATGAAGCGCCCTTTGAGTGTCAGCCTACATGATCGTCTTTTGGGGAAGGATCATGAGCTACAGAGTCTTTATCCAGAGAAAGAGAAGTGTCAGAGACTCCAAAAACCCAAGCCCACAACATGCAAGACTAGAGTCAGAGGGAAAAGGCCACCTGTCCAAGAGTGGGAGCGTGAGCATGCTGTGATTCGAAAAACGCACCGACTGGACACTTGCAGAGTCATAGCTGGTGGTGACTCTGGACTCACACCGCGGATGAAAGACGCACTGCAGCTGACATACCAGTGTCACAGCAAGGATGACTTGGTTGTGGATGTGTCACAGTCTCTTGGCCGCGGTGCCTGGGCTTGTATGGCTACTGCCCTTGCATCACTCCAGGGTCAGTGCTGTACAGTGTCAAAAGCCAGAGTGTCATTACCCCTATGGAGAAGATGATTCTACATGGTTTCCCAATGGACCAGCTGGAACCGGTGTCGATAACAAGCAGTCAGCTGTCAAGCCTTGCAGGCAACACCATGTGCCTCGGCAAATGTCGTTTCGAAACCTATATCAGTAGTGCCATAAAAACCACCCCACCTCACACAGCGACAGCCCAGGCACATCGAGGTCGTCGCAGCGGTCACACTGGTGGGTCTGAGCCTTCTCAGAGTCAAGGACATGCGAAACAATGGACGGCCAGTGTTACCAGACAACTTCGACAAGGCTTTGCTTCTACCACTCTTTGCAGAGTCACAGTCACTACCGAATCAGAAGGGTTCAAGAAAGAGAGTCAGGAGGGTGCTTGCGAAGAAGACCAAGAAGAAGCTCGGCAAGAAGTCAAGAAAGTCTGCTAGGCATGAAGCGTCACGGTCTCGGACGAAGCTTCGGCGATCAACGTCTGGTTGGGGCAAGCGTTATGCACTGCACCGTGCTTTTGATGTCGATTAGCGATGTCAGGGTCAGTGGTCACACTGCTGACTTGAAGGCTTAGTGTCACAGCTCGACTGCAGTGAGTCATTGCCGACTTTGCCAGTGTGGGTGTGTCACGTGAAGACGTCACGTTGTGGTCTTCCCACATGAGATGGCAGGTGTCATTGTGGAAAAAAGGACACCTGCTTATTTTGAGTGTGCAGGGGCATTGTTAAACCGTGGTTGTCGTGCGTGCTTCGGGAGAGATTTTGCCCAGTAGTGTCACCTTGCACACTCAGATCACAGCACTGCCTCCTGACCATGTATCTCCGAGGTGTCAGTGTCATACTGCGGCTCCGAAGTGCTGCTACTTTTGCTGGGCAAAGCAGCAGTCTCAGAGTCCTGGGCCTTCGTATTGGCATGCCACTATTTTCTGAGGCTGCACACTGTGTCATTGAGGCACTGACTGTCTTTTGCTGCATATGTTGATGGCTCTTATGTGAAAGGAGACTGGTCTTTGACACATGGGAGGGTTATGGACACTTATTAATAGTTTCAGCCAAGATTCCTCAATGTGGAGTCGTTCCATGTCTCTCTAAGCCTCTAAGCTGTCAGACCAAGGAGCAGCTGGAACACCGACCTACCTTGGGCGAGGCCATGCCGGTTGAATGGTTGTGGCACGTGTGAAGTGTCAGACAATAATAGTATAATTTATTGCTATGACACTGTTGGTCGTAATCATTGTCTCACACATACACCAACTGTGTCCGATCCAGGTCAGTGTCATGGTCCAATTGCTCGGCCTTGCAGAAGGCTCAGCTTCCAGAGGGTGAGTGTGACCTCAAACAGCTTGGAAGTGCTTGCCATGTTTCCTGGGGCTGAGTGTCATGTCGCAACTGCAGAAGGGAGCTGAGATCTGAATATTTAATTCACTAGTCACAGTTAAACAGTATTTAACGAACAATGACACTGACTTTGTCGCTGAGTCAGTCCTGTGTGCTGGGACATTCGGAGTGGTATCTCAGAGCATCAGTCACTGCAGGCGATGAAGCTGCAAAGCAGCCCAAGCCGGCAAGCAATAGCATGTGTCAGCCTCAGACGTTCGAACAGTTGCTCCTTTGCTCTTGTGGGTATGTCACATGATGGGTCCATCGTGGTCGAGCAACATTGCCTGTATGCTTGGAGCATCCAATGCAAGAGTACAGTGTTACTGGCACACTCTGTTTTCTCAGTCAGTCATGTTGTGAGACGGCATTCTGATGCAGATTCAGTGTCTGATGCACGGTTTTGGGAACACAGCCTGAATATGCTGAAGGTGTTAACTTTTCGACGACATGATTCAGGGTGAAAGTGTCAAAACGCAGCACCAATTATATCTCCTTTCTCTGTGAGGTCAGTGTCAGACGATGGGGAAGTTGCGAGGCCTGTTCTGTCTTTCCCCATGTGGCAGGCAACAGGTGTCATGTTAGATTCAGCAGGAATCCCTGGGGTTTTGTCCTTGGTTTGAACTGCTGCTTCATGACACAGTGCACCTGTGATTCATTGTCAGAGTCATTCATTTGCAGCAACAGGCACAGAGCATGTAACAAACCCTGCCGAACCCCGCACGAACGCTAACCGTGCCAGGGTCAAAGCTCCATTGCTTCGTGGCTTACCTGGCATGATTTGGACAGTGTCAGGCAGTGTCAGAATCCTTGGTTGAATTGCGTCATTTACGACAGCAGTGTCGCAGTGTGCACAACAATAATGTTGCTGTTTCGGCCTCTCAGAGTTACAGTGTCACCGCCCGTTTAGAGTCCAAGATGGTCTGCAGGATGTCAGAGCCAGCCCAGAGTCATAAGAAGCGTCAAGGATGGAGAGTCATCACGAACTGGGTGGACGAAGGGCGATACTCGGTGGAAAGGCTGAGGCGAAGACGTGACGAGTTGCGAGTGTCAGCTCCTTGCACTGGATAGTAACGTTTAACAGTAGTCATATTTATTGAGTTTAGACTTAGACCTAATCTGCTTGTCACTGTGGATGTGATTTGTGCCCGGCTTTATTGATTGTGATGGGAAGATAGTAGAGTCTGTCTGTACTTACGATGTGAAACAGCAGGTGTCATTCACTGTCTATCAATGACGAATGAGTATGATTTCTCGAATATGTTGTTCTGATTATTTTATTATTAGTCTGACAGTTCTTGTCGTCGTTATAACTGCAGCAGCAGCTACAGCTGATGGTCGTAATGACTGACTGTTGTGATATTACTCTGCAACAGTTAATAAACAACACTAGCTAGTTGACATCATCCGAGGTGTGGGCGAATGCCAAGCCGTTGGAAGACCGCCTCACCAGGGTCATCGAATGTGCCGACAGGTATGATGCGAGAATGGCTGCAGAGTCAAAGAAGCAGGCCCAGTGTTCTGGTGAAGGTGCAGTGTCGGAGGCGAAGGCCGAGGGTCACGATGATATTATTATGACGACACCTCGCCCACAGTCTGGCGATGTGCAGATGTCATGCTCGGACTCGCAGACTCAGAGTCAGACTCAGAGTGATGTCGAGGTGTCCTGCTCTGTTTCACAGATTCAGAGTCAGAAGGTCGCAGGGTTCCTTGAACGAAAGAACGCCTTCATCATCCAGTGTTAGTCGTGTCACTTGGAGCCCGAGCTGCTTTTGGGATCCACCGGGGATGTGGAACCTGTGTGGCAGTGGCAGTGTCAATCCAACTTTAATTAATAAGAATGCCCGTGCGTTCAGTGTCACTAGACACGGATGCATGCTGCTGAGCGTCAAGAGCTGCAGCGCCATTCAAAAAGATGAGTCAGAACACTGCCAAGCACTGACTGTGCAGCTGTCAGTTGCCAGGTTTCCATGGTCCGATCATTGCCATTGCTGTCCGAGGCTCAGCAGTTGAGGTGGTTGCTAAAGCAGTTGTCATTGGTTGGTCTGTCAAGATGAAATGCCAGTGGTCACTGCGGCTTCTTGGCTCCAGTCTGTCAGTGTCATTGCCGTCCGTGTCCCTTTCTGATCCCTTGTTGTCAGTTGCAGAGTCATGGCGACCTTCTACGCCTGTCTTTCCAAGAGAGACTTTGTCCCCACTGCGGCGGACTTCAGTGTCAAGAAAGGGACGGTTTTCCACCAGAGTGAGCTGGCTGCTTTCTACGTGCCCTGTCAGAGTTTACAGGGTTTGCTATCAGCAGGGTTAAATGTCTTGAGCATCCTGCAGCAACGACAGACACACAGGTAAGTACTTCAGGTTCAACTTAGGAGTTGTCAGAAGGCAACTCGCTGAAACTAAGACCAGTGTAATAATTCAAAATAATAGCTACCATAGTAGCTAATTGTTGTTACTGTTGTTATTTGTGTATGCACAAAAAAGCAATACTATAAATCAGAGTCAACTTCACCAAACAGAAGGTAGTAACTTCCTCAACCTTCCGAAAATATCAAACCCGGAGGACAGCCTGTCAGTGTCAGCGAGACGCTTGGGATTCTCAACGTCGATGTGTCACGAGCCAACCTTAGAGTCAGTAACCCCCCGTGCTCTGCAGACATTTCGCGATTCCAGAGTCATGTTGTCCATCACACTGGGGGTGGAGGCCCAGAGGGCTTTCTGTGATGGCATCTTGACTCCATCGGGGGGTGGCAGCGTCACTTGCAACCGTGCCCTGACCGTTCTTGGTGGGGGCCCGGAGCAGCAGACGAAGCTCAGTGTCATGAGCTGTCACTTGACTCGGTTTGGGAGTGTTCCATTTGTGTTCAGTTCGATGTGCTGCTACTGCAGCAGTGTCATCCTCGAGAAGTTTCTAAACATGTCTCTTTTTGAAAGACTGTAGTTTATACTGGACCTGACTTACCAATCAACAACATTCCTGTACCATTCATCCTCAGTGTCATCTCTGAGTGACACCCTGAGGTATCTTCTCCAGCGTCAAGTTTGCAAGGAACGTCACAGAGCATGTCAAGTGGTTTCGGAGCACTCCATCAGGCAAAGTGTCATGGACAAGAACGACGTTTCCTTCACCTACTACTGTGTGATGATAAAGGAGTGTCAAAAATGGCCTCCACAGTCGTCAGACTTTTTCACAATGTTCAACTTCATGAAGACAAACACCAAGAGTCACGAACAGACCTACTGTGTGGAGGGTCATGACAACATCGTCTTGTTCGAATCAGTGTCAGATGCTGGCATGGCCTGGCGACTCCAGACCAAAGGTGTTCTCGGTTGCAATTGTTGTATTGCAAAGTTGTCATGGCCATCCGAAGTCTTGCTCCACCACTCCAGTCGTCAGCTGAGCCTGGATGTGGTTCCGCAGACGTCATGCTTTGTGGGCTATTCTGTCCTCACGGGCCAGAGTCAAGCTGTGAATGCTCTCCTCGACCATGCCACGGAGGTCAAGTCACAGTTTGTGAGGGTCAGGCTCACGTCCGAGGAATTCTTGGATCTCCGCCCCATCCTGTCGAAGAGTCAGGAAAACAGGCCAGGTATCATAATTACTATTAAGTCCACGAGTGTCTAGTTTAGTAAAGATGGTGAACAGTAATAGTCGTTTTTTTCTAGCAGCAAACAAGTCGGCTAAGAACAATAACTGGCCATAATAAATATTCTAGACATTGAATTGTCATATATTATTACATATTTTTTAAAGTACTTTTGTCAAACAGAATATTGAGTACAATATAGTCTTATTTATTATGAATAAGCAACGCTTATCAGGATTTAACATGCCAACTTTTAAGTTTTACAATAATTATCACAATGTTTACAATATTGTATATATATATATATGTCAGTTCGTGGTTTTCAATGAGGTCGTTTACATTCAGTTGCATTCGGTTGTCTTTGTATAACATGATAGGTCAAATTGCACCTTGCAGTCGTGTTGATGTCTGTTTTATTTTGAACATCCTAACATCTTTCTGCCCTCATCCTGGGCAGGAAGCGAGCGCTGGTCATGGAGACCCAGTCAGTGGTCAAACGATCGCTCGCAAAGACGGACCCAGATCTTGCCAAGGAAATCAGTGTCACTGTCAGCACCAAGGATATGGTCGGAGAGTCAAAGACTCCCCCGGCCACGCTTTTTGCTTCTGACATGGAAGACACAGCTGTCATTGCGTCTGGTGAAGACCAGTGAGTGTCAGTCATTGTCATCGTGTCGATTTTAGAGTCACGTGCTGGAATTTTGTTTCAGGTACCAGCAGGGCAGGACCCAGTGTCACATCGTCATTGACATTGTCGAATAGTATGATTCAGTGTCAAACGGGGTCCGCTATTCTTTGCAAAACGCCAGAGTCAATCAGCTTGCCGTCAAAGTCAGCGTCATTCGGCAATTGAAAAGAAACTGCAGGTGTCAGTGCCTGCTTCCGCCATGTGCTTTTGTTTTTAACTGTCTGTCATTGCCTGCCCTTCTCAGGCCCACCTTTTGGAGATCAGTGTCAACTTGAAGCAGGCTTGGACGGGGTTTGCATTGGGTGCGTTATGGTACTGGCCACACAGAATGAGTGTCAAACGCTTCCATTGTGTCAGGCCTACCAGCTGGAAATCAGTGTCAACTTGGAGCAGGCATGGAGGGGTGCGTCTTGGGTGCGTTATTGTACTGGCCACACAGAATGAGTGTCACATGCTTCCATTATGTCAGGCCTATCAGGTGGAAATCAGTGTCAACTTGGAGCAGGCATGGAGGGGTGCGTATTGGGTGCGTTATTGTACTGGCCACACAGAATGAGTGTCACATGCGTCTACTGGGTGCAGTTACCACTGGCCACACAGAATGAGTGTCAAATGTTTCCACTATGTCAGGCCTACCAGCTGGAAATCAGTGTCAACTTGGAGCAGGCATGGAGGGGTGCGAACTGGGTGCGTTATTGTACTGGCCACACAGAATGAGTGTCACACGCTTCCATTATGTCAGGCCCACCAGCTGGAAATCAGTGTCAACTTTGAGCAGGCATGGAGGGGTGCGTCTTGGGTGCGTTATTGTACTGGCCACGCAGAATGAGTGTCACATGCTTCCATTCTGTCAAGCCTACCAGCCGGAAATCAGTGTCAACTTGGAGCAGGCATGGAGGGGTGCGAATTGGGTGCGTTATTGTACTGGCCACACAGAATGAGTGTCACATGCTTCCATTATGTCAGGCCATACCAGCTGGAAATCAGTGTCAACTTGGAGCAGGCATGGAGGGGTGCGAATTGGGTGCGTTATTGTACTGGCCACACAGAATGAGTGTCACATGCTTCCATTATGTCAGGCCTACCAGCTGGAGATCAGTGTCAACTTGGAGCAGGCATGGAGGGATGCGAATTGGATGCGTTATTGTACTGGCCACACAGAATGAGTGTCACATGCTTCCACTATGTCGGGCCTACCAGCTGGAAATCAGTGTCAACTTGGAGCAGGCATGGAGGGGTGCGAATTGGGTGCGTTATTGTACTGGCCACACAGAATGAGTGTCACATGCTTCTATTATGTCAGGCCTATCAGGTGGAAATCAGTGTCAACTTGAAGCAGGCATGGAGGGGTGCGTCTTGGGTTATTGTACTGTTAGTGTGCTACTGGCCAGCTGGACAGAAGCAGGCATGAGTGCGAATCGTTATTGTACACACAGAATGAGTGTCACATGCTTCCATACCAGCTGGAAATCAGTGTCAACTTGGAGCAGGCATGGGGGGTGCGAATTGGGTGCGTTATTGTACTGGCCACACAGAATGAGTGTCACATGCTTCCATTATGTCAGGCCTACCAGCTGGAAATCAGTGTCAACTTGGAGCAGGCATGGAGGGGTGCGAATTGGGTGCGTTATTGTACTGGCCACACAGAATGAGTGTCACATGCTTCCATTATGTCAGGCCTACCAGCTGGAAATCAGTGTCAACTTTGAGCAGGCATGGAGGGGTGCGTCTTGGGTGCGTTACTGTACTGGCCACACAGAATGAGTGTCACATGCTTCCATTATGTCAGGCCTATCAGGTGGAAATCAGTGTCAACTTGGAGCAGGCATGGAGGGGTGCGAATCGGGTGCGTTATTGTACTGGCCACACAGAATGAGTGTCACATGCTTCCATATGTCAGGCCTACCAGCTGGAAATCAGTGTCAACTTGGAGCAGGCATGGAGGGGTGCGAAATTGGGTGCGTTATTGTACTGGCCACACAGAATGAGTGTCACATGCTTCCATTATGTCAGGCCTACCAGCTGGAAATCAGTGTCAACTTGGAGCAGGCATGGAGGGGTGCGAATTGGGTGCGTTATTGTACTGGCCACACAGAATGAGTGTCACATGCTTCCATTCTGTCAGGCCTACCAGCTGGAAATCAGTGTCAACTTGGAGCAGGCATGGAGGGGTGCGAATTGGGTGCGTTATTGTACTGGCCACACAGAATGAGTGTCACATGCTTCCATTATGTCAGGCCTACCAGCTGGAAATCAGTGTCAACTTGGAGCAGGCATGGAGGGGTGCGAATTGGGTGCGTTATTGTACTGGCCACACAGAATGAGTGTCACATGCTTCCATTCTGTCAGGCCTACCAGCTGGAGATCAGTGTCAACTTGGAGCAGGCATGGAGGGGTGCGAATTGGGTGCGTTATTGTACTGGCCACACAGAATGAGTGTCACATGCGTCCACTATGTCAGGCCTACCAGCTGGAAATCGGTGTCAACTTGGAGCAGGCATGGAGGGGTGCGAATTGGGTGCGTTATTGTACTGGCCACACAGAATGAGTGTCACATGCTTCTATTATGTCAGGCCTATCAGGTGGAAATCAGTGTCAACTTGAAGCAGGCATGGAGGGGTGCGTCTTGGGTGCGTTATTGTACTGGCCACACAGAATGAGTGTCACATGCTTCCATTCTGTCAGGCCTACCAGCTGGAAATCAGTGTCAACTTGGAGCAGGCATGGAGGGGTGCGAATTGGGTGCGTTATTGTACTGGCCACACAGAATGAGTGTCACATGCTTCCATTATGTCAGGCCTACCAGCTGGAAATCAGTGTCAACTTGGAGCAGGCATGGAGGGGTGCGAATTGGGTGCGTTATTGTACTGGCCACACAGAATGAGTGTCACATGCTTCCATTATGTCAGGCCTACCAGCTGGAAATCAGTGTCAACTTGGAGCAGGCATGGAGGGGTGCGAATTGGGTGCGTTATTGTACTGGCCACACAGAATGACGAGTGTCACATGCTTCCATTATGTCAGGCCTATCAGGTGGAAATCAGTGTCAACTTGGAGCAGGCATGGAGGGGTGCGAATTGGGTGCGTTATTGTACTGGCCACACAGAATGAGTGTCACATGTTTCCATTATGTCAGGCTTACCATTCGCTTTGTCATGGCTGAAGTGTCAGCTGGCTCGCTCAGACCTTGACAGCTCGAGCAGTTTGACAGACCGTTAAGCTGCTCGAGCTGTCAAGGTCTGAATGAGCCGCTCGCCGCTTGGCTGGTGCTATGACTCTGTTTGGTTGATGATACCTTTAAGTTTGCCAAGTGTCACCATGTCGACGACAGTTCACTAAAGTCAGGTCTTCCTCCTGGGCATCAGTGTCAACTTAGAGAAGGCACGGATGGAGGGGTGCGTGTTCGGTGCGTTAGTGTACTGGCCACACAGAACGAGTGTCAAGTGATTCCGTTATGTCAGGCTTACCGTCTGCTTTGTCATGGAATGAAGTGTCAGCTGGCTCTCTCAGACCTTGACTCCTCGAGCAGTTTGACAGACCGTCCAGCTGCTCGAGTGGTCAAGGTCTGAATGAGCCGCTCGCCGCCTGGCTGGTGCTACTCTGTTTTGGTTGATGATTCCTCTGCCAAGTGTCACCATGTCGACAAGCAGTTACGGTGCAGTGGATGTCGATGAGTGTCAATCCATTAAAGTCAGGTCCTCCTCCTGGACATCAGTGTCAACTTGGAGAAGGCAGGCAGGTTTGCGTATTGGGTGCGTTATTGTCCTGGCCGGTCAATTGCTCCTTAATGTCAGGCTTACCAGCTGGACATCAGTGTCAACTTTGAGCAGGCATGGAGGGTGTGTGTTGGGACCCAATAGGCCCCCTCCATGCGTGCTCAAAGTTGACACACCTACCAGCTGGAGATCAGTGTCAACTGTGACAAGGCAGGCAGGGGTGCGTATTGGGTGCGTTATTGTACTGGCCACACAGAATGAGTGTCAAATGCATCCACTATGGCAGGCCTTCGTCTTGGAGATCAGTGTCAACTTGGAGCAGGCATGGAGGGGTGCGTCTTGGGTGCGTTATTGTACTGGCCACACAGAATGAGTGTCACGTGTTTCTATTATGTCAGGCCTACCAGCTGGAAATCAGTGTCAACTTTGAGCAGGCATGGAGGGGTGCGCATTGGGTGTGTTATTGTACTGGCCACACAGAATGAGTGTCACATGCTTCCATTATGTCAGGCCTACCAGCTGGAAATCAGTGTCAACTTGGAGCAGGCATGGAGGGGTGCGAATTGGGTGCGTTATTGTACTGGCCACACAGAATGACGAGTGTCACATGCTTCCATTATGTCAGGCCTATCAGGTGGAAATCAGTGTCAACTTTGAGCAGGCATGGAGGGGTGCGAATTGGGTGCGTTATTGTACTGGCCACACAGAATGATTGTCACATGTTTCCATTATGTCAGGCTTACCATTCGCTTTGTCATGGAATGAAGTGTCAGCTGGCTCGCTCAGACCTTGACTCGTCGAGCAGTTGGACAGACCGTCCAGCTGCTCGAGTGGTCAAGGTCTGAATGAGCCGCTCGCCGCATGGCTGGTGCTATGACTCTGTTTTGGTTGATGATACCTTTAAGTTTGCCAAGTGTCACCATGTCGACGACAGTTCACTAAAGTCAGGTCTTCCTCCTGGGCATCAGTGTCAACTTAGAGAAGGCACGGATGGAGGGGTGCGTGTTCGGTGCGTTAGTGTACTGGCCACACAGAACGAGTGTCAAGTGATTCCGTTATGTCAGGCTTACCGTCTGCTTTGTCATGGAATGAAGTGTCAGCTGGCTCTCTCAGACCTTGACTCCTCGAGCAGTTTGACAGACCGTCAAGCTGCTCGAAGAGTCAAGGTCTGAATGAGCCGCTCGCCGCCTGGCTGGTGCTACTCTGTTTTGGTTGATGATTCCTCTGCCAAGTGTCACCATGTCGACAAGCAGTTACGGTGCAGTGGATGTCGATGAGTGTCAATCCATTAAAGTCAGGTCCTCCTCCTGGACATCAGTGTCAACTTGGAGAAGGCAGGCAGGTTTGCGTATTGGGTGCGTTATTGTCCTGGCCGGTCAATTGCTCCTTAATGTCAGGCTTACCAGCTGGACATCAGTGTCAACTTTGAGCAGGCATGGAGGGTGTGTGTTGGGACCCAATAGGCCCCCTCCATGCGTGCTCAAAGTTGACACACCTACCAGCTGGAGATCAGTGTCAACTGTGACAAGGCAGGCAGGGGTGCGTATTGGGTGCGTTATTGTACTGGCCACACAGAATGAGTGTCAAATGCATCCACTATGGCAGGCCTTCGTCTTGGAGATCAGTGTCAACTTGGAGCAGGCATGGAGGGGTGCGTCTTGGGTGCGTTATTGTACTGGCCACACAGAATGAGTGTCACGTGTTTCTATTATGTCAGGCCTACCAGCTGGAAATCAGTGTCAACTTTGAGCAGGCATGGAGGGGTGCGCATTGGGTGTGTTATTGTACTGGCCACACAGAATGAGTGTCAAATGCTTCCATTGTCAGAGTGTCACGCCAGATTTTGGTTTCTGCCTGCTCCTGCAGGCCACCATCGTCTGAGCTGCCAGTGTCAGTGTCGCATTTTTCTTGTTACCACTGTTCACATTCCACATGATCGCGGGAGAAAAAGAGTGCGTGATTGCTGCTTGGTGTTGCATTCACATGGATGCACAAAAACAGCCCGGATCCATAAATAATTTTCAGGGCTGCCAAAGCCCATCCCAGATGAGTTATGATACTGATCGTGATACCATCATGACAAAGGCAGGAGCTCAAGTGAATGCTTTGTGTGTGCATGGCACATGTGCACAACGCCCACATCATTGGTTTTGCTCCTGATAAGTCGGGATAAACCGGGTCCTGATGTGCAGCCTGGCCGGCTCGCAACTGAAGACCCAAGACGAGGTCCTGCCAATGCAGACCAGCTTTAGGCAGCATCGACTCCTGCACAGCAACCAACCAGCCAATGGAAACCGAAGATCTATCAAAAAGGGATCAAATCTACCTTGGGTTTGATCTGGGCGTGAACCAACCAAAAGCAGTCGCGGTCAGAACAACGAGCGAACCCCCAAATAAAGAGAGTAGCGGCGACAGGACGGCAAACTAGCAGCAGTAACAAAACAAGTCATGGCTGCCGAAGTTGGCTCCCTTGATCGGCTGATTCTTGCTGGCAGGGAGCAGGAATCTTTGGGTAGACCGGCTGGATCTTGGTTATCGGCATGTGAACGTTGTCTCCTCGTAGACCCCGCATGGGCGGCCGTCGCAACTGCTACTGCTACTATCATGCCATGGTGACCACGCAACACTCAAATAGCGGCTGGGATACCCAACCAATCCCAACGCTTCTAAAGTTTCTAAAGCCCTGAGTTGCCGAAAATTCAAGCTCCTGGACTCCTACAAATGCATAAGTTGAAACCGTGAGCGGGTATCTAGACCTCTTCCAACATGGCTCAGGAACCCTCTGTGTCATCGTCCACGCTCCGAGAGTCAAACCCGAGACCCAGAATGAAAACCCCAACTCTACACCCTGGAGGCCAAGGCCCAAATCTCTCTGCCCCAAACCCAGTCCCCGTGTCCAAGGCCCTGTGGTCGCTGAATCTCTGTGGATTTCACCCGCATGGCTGGAGCTTCGATGGCAAGGACCCCTTGGGCTTTGGCTGAAAGGGACCTTCAGGGATTGTGTATGGGTCAGGTCCAAGTGGTTTAGGGCTTAGAGGCGTGCGGTTTTGAAGGTCAGGGTTTAGGTTAGGGTTGAGGCAGTTCAGCTGCATGCGGGTTACAAGGTTTTACTGGCGGTTGGCGAGGTTCATGAGGCCTAGGGGCCTTGGCAAGTGACTCGAAACCGTGGCCGGGCGGTAACATATCCGAGTGCTGTATGCTTACATCAGATAGAAAGAAGGCAAGGTCGACGTGCAAGCCTAGAATCGTGGATCCAAGCGCGTTGGGATTACCACCGCCGATCCTAAGCTGATCAGAAGAACATTGAAAATCAGCAAGACAGCGAGCGTCCCCCCCTCCAGTGTCCTTTGTGCAAGGCCCAACCTCAAAATGCGACTCTGTCACGCTTGTCATGACTTCCAGAACCTTCAAAGGATACGAAGGAACGGATTGTGGACTCGAAGATTTTGGGTTCAGGCGAGTTGAGTCCGGTTACCTTCCTTGTAACTCCTGCCTGGTCATAAGCAGTAGTGCCGCAATGGAAGCTGTACCTATTCAAAAGCGGCTTCCTAGGCTTTCAAAGCTCGATATTGGTGAGCTGCGCTGCAACAGTCCGTACCTCCTGTCTGCGATTGTTGGATTCTTGAACGTGACTCAGGCTTCGCGTTTTCGCAGGCCGAACACCTGAGAGATAGATAATTGAGCGATTGTTGGAACAGGTGGTTTTTTGTTGGTATTCAGTCAAAGCAAGCAAGGCCCGGATCAACATGACAAAGTCTCCCGAACCCACTTGGACTTGCTCAGGTTCTGGACAACCCACGAAGACTATCACAAAACCCTGGCCTCTATCCCGAAACCCTCGAACCAAATCCCAAATCCCAAGCCTTGACCTCAACAGAGCCGTACTACGATGTCCCATAAGAGAGCTCAAGCAGGCCAAGACTGGAAGCTCGAATCTTAAAGGTCGCAAATTTAAAGCTTCGGAGATCAAGTTTAGAGGCTTAAGGTTTTAAGTTTAGGGTGTGAGTTTGTGGAGTTCAGTTTAGGTGTTTACGGTTCGGGTGGCTCGCAGGATGCCGCGATGATCTTGCTGGTGATTGCGTGGCCCTTAGTCTTTGCTTGCCGGATCTTGCTGCGAGGTCTAGGGCTTAGGGGCAAGGGCTCAAGATTCGCTGTTGCATTAAACCACACGGTGAGCCAGACAAAACAAGGAAGCCTGCCAGGAGCTCACGATCAACATCATTCCTGTAAGGGGCTCTTCGGATAAGCATGCTGGCAGCGTACACTCCAACAAGTGGGAGGCCACTGGAAGGTCACCTGCGGAGAAGGTTTTATCACAAGAACTTCATAACTCCATGTATCGGATTGTAACGGCGGGTAGGACACGACTACATGGAAACCATCGAGGCGAAATAGCGATTTCCACCAGCCCGAACTGTCGAACTGCTGCATCGGGAGCAATGTTTTCAAGTTGATTCGCCGCATGCATCATGGCGCGGGACTGTCGATACGCGCTGAAATCATGTAGCATGCCGCAGCTGGACCCGCGGAAATGCCGTTCGGGCCCATCAACCTCGCCTCGCACGGACACCAACCTAGTCCATTACATCCTATCGCAAGAACTCCAAAGCCGTCGAAGCAGACTCCTCAAGATACCGGTTTCGAACACCGGGCAGTTCATGAACCTCGGAAAAAGACAAGACTTGTGCAAAGAGCGAAGCAGACGGGCCAAGCACTTTGAAAGATAAAACATTTGTCGTAATCGCAGTTGAGCTTTTTGACTTTCCTGTCTTAGACTGGCCACTGCCCAAGACTTCTCTGGCGTAGGACTTCAAGGATATGAGCAGACTCGCATAAAGAATTCCCCGTGAGCCTCGTAATGCATGGGGTCTGTCTTTGATGTCTAGGATTTCAGGCTGTGTGGTTCTCGGATTTGTTAAGTTGGGGGAATCTGTCCCCAAACCGAACATGACACAAGAGCGGACCCCGAAGCCACCAACAGATCGCTGCCCGAAGATGTCAAAGCGAGTCCATGCCACAGCACCGCAAGGTAGCGGTGATTGGCGCGCTGTACCTTCTGTATCAACTCATCCGAGGCGCCGGGTTGCCATTTTAGGCTCGAGGGGTTTGGGTCAGGCTGCAGGGTTTCCGGTAGTCAGGTTTTGGGGGTTCTGGGGCAGGGCAGCTTTGAAGAGGCACTGAACTTCTAAACACGAGTAGAGATGAAGGCCCTCGGCCCTCGCCCTAGACTCTAGCTCTTGGTGCTTGCGCGAGTACTCCTTGCCTGAGGCCCCCGAGGCCGAAGCCCACCGATCCCGATCCAGTCCTAATGCCGACACCGCTTAGGCCCATGGCTGCTGAACCGTACAGGCTGTGCCTTAAACCCCGGCTCCCCCCAATCCCGATGCATAGTCATAGTCCCCAAGATGCCACCAGGTTTGTACGAGGTGGCGCAAGCCGGCCAGCAGGTGCGGCAAAGTGTCAAAATACATCCACTTCAGGAGGGCGTGAGAAGAAGCACGCGGAGAAATGATGTTAATAGTGTCGTTGTCGCACTGGCAGCAGCAGTATTGCTGGCAATCTTTCTCGCAATGGCAACCCTCGTCGTAGCACGTTGGCAGCCTTCCTTGATTGCCATGGTCGCAGAAGTCGTTGCTCTGGACGTGGTCATGAAGTTGTAGTAGTCGCCGTATACATACGGATCGGAAAAAGCAAAATTAACCAGCCGATTCGAGTGTCGTCTGAAGGGTCGCCTGTGTTGGGAGGTTCGGGGGCTTCGGTCTTGGAGGATCAGCTGCCGGTATTGGGGCTGACGACGGGCTAAACTTGCCTTAATCGGTATCCGGCATGCCTATGTGGATCAGCAGATAAAGGCTTTAGGCCTGTATGGCTTGGTTGAAAGTCCTGCAGCCGACAGGCGAGACAGGAGTCTGGCAGATTCTCATGCCTTCGCTGTGTAGGGCCTCTGCAATCTTCGGGATGAGCGTGGTGATCCAAAAACCCTTTTGTCCGAGTGTCAGCGCCGAAACCCAGGCTCAAGCATCCGGGCTCGAACTCAGGCATCAGACATGCTCGAAGTGCGATGCTGTCGAACTTTGCTGAACCACGACCATGCATGCATTTCAGCTGTCGCGACCATCGAGACGTTTGCACAGCATGGCCGGGTCGACATGCATAAGTCAAACTCAGGCGTAGTTGTGTCGGATGCTGCACTGCTGCCGCCATGCACGTCATGCAGTTCTAGCTCTTGCAGCTCTTGTTGCAGGTGCCAAAGCGTCTTGCTTGGAGATAGCAGTTCGACCTGACCAGAGGCGTAATTTGACAAGCGGAAATGCCAGCTACCCGATCGGTCTCTGGCTGGGAGACTGGTCTGCAAGCCTCTTGACGACTGGTGTAGCACACATCCTCATAGAGGAGCAGCTGGGCTACAATGTCGTCGAGACGGGGCCCGGTCAAAATGCACTAAGTGCATTTTTTGCTTTGGCTGGCTGCGAAAGGCCGCATTCCTTGCAGGACCAGGGGTGTGGACCCGCGACAACGCGCAATCATGTTAATCTGGAGTGCTGGGCTGAGGGCTATGCGAAGGAGTGGAAGCTCCTAGAGTTTCAGTATCCTTCCCTAGCTCCGGTGAGTGTCGGCAGCATGGGTTACGAAGGCCTCTCCTCGACATTTCTGCGTAGAGAAGCATTGATGCAAGCATTCTCCGAGCAAGGTGCCATCTTAGATTATTTTCGTGGCTGGAACACATCCTGGACTCAGCCATGGAAGTACTTCGACAGTATTGCTTCGGTCAACCGGAGCCAGATGGTACCTTGCAATGCATCTCGCTTCACCATCACACAAGCCAACCGGGACTACTTGCAAGTCACAGGTGACACAGCCGGGGTTGCCGTGCAGCCTAACGGCGAACTTTTCGCCGTTTGTCCAGATGGCTACTATTGGCCTCCTCCATCGTGCCGAGCTGTCTCGTCCAGATGCGTCCCTTACTTTACCCAGGATCCGGGCTGGGGCCTCGACGACATGATGCAGAAGGTCACAGCTTATGGAATGCCCATCTCACTTGGGGTTGCAAAGTCGTGGGCAGAGATGGCACTGCAGGTCAACAGTCTTTTCTACTGGTGGACTCCAGACACAACATTCCTGGCGTATGACCCCGTGCATGTCAAGTTCCCACCCTATGACCCCAATGCATACCTTCGAGGAGACAAGCGAAGCACAGCGGATGCAACCTTCATATCCAAGATCGTCAGCCAAGACTTATCGGCTGTAGCACCGAAGGTAAAAGACTTCGTTGGCAGCATGAGGTTTGGCCTGAGTGACGTGATGGGCATGATGCAGGACAAGCTGGCTACCGGGGACTCGCACCTTGACGTCGCATGTCGCTGGATACATGCCAACGTTCATGCGTGGGAGTTGTGGCTTCCGGATAAGACGAAATGCGCCCCTGGTTTTGGCTTGTTCGACACAAGGATGTCAGAGTTCACGAGTGACAGATCAGACCATACCTTTCTGGAATGCCGCGCATGCGTATCGGGACTGTACTCAGTGCGCCTGGATGACAGTCAGGGTATCACGCATGTTTGCAAGCCTTGCAAGCCTGGAACGAGACAGGCTTCAGGAGCTGCTCTGCGCTGCGACTTATGCCAGCCGGGTGAGTTTCAGGACAAATCAGGCAGCAAGTCCTGTGTACGCTGCAACATCAGCTACTACCAAGATCAACTTGGCTCTGTGCAGTGCAAGCCGTGCCCCAGTGGCACGACGCTCGGGTTTGGGTCGGTTTCGGTGGCCGACTGTGGCTGTGAAGCAGGCTTCATCAACACAGCATCGAGCCCTGGTTCTCTAAAGTGCACTGAGTGTGGAGAGGGGCTTAGATGCCCCGTGATAGGCGCAGTGGACGCGCTGGTGACCGGCACAGCAGAACTGGGAGAATCGTTCGTGCCGGAAGTTCTGCCTAATTACTACAGCGCCTTGGACAAGCCTCTTGATGTTTACCGGTGCGTGGGCTCCACGCGATGCCCTGGTGGCAAGCCCGGCAGCTGCAGCACCGGTTTGCAAGGCGTTGCTTGCACAGACTGCCCCGAGAGCCAAACTTGGGATGGTGAGAGCTGCAAGCTTTGCACTCGCTTTCAGCAAAGCCTGTGGATCTTGGCAGTCCTTGCGTTCGGTCCTGGGCTGATTGCAGCATACTATGTCCAGGAGTTCCAGGCCAGAAGTGTCGCCAGTGTTTCAGCACGAGACACCGGAGTGTGTGCCTTCGCCATGACTTTCTCCAATCTGCAGTGTGTCGGCATGGTCGGCTTGATGATGGAGCTTCCAAATCTTGCGAGCATCCTGGTTTTGGACATCGAAGATCTCGGCTTCAACTGTGTTGCAGGAAGATCCGCTTCTTGGCGCTACTCTGTGAAGGTTCTCCTTGTCCCTTTCGCAGCGCTTTGGCTGGTGGCCTGCTACCTTGTGTCGCAGCTGTTGCCTGCGAGATTGCAAGAATACCGCTGGAAGGGCCCTGAGACCAGGAGCACCATCGGGTTGCTGTTGCTGCTGGGGTTCAACACCATGTGCACGGTTGCAGTCATGCCGCTGATGTGTTTCAGTCATCCGAGCGGTGCGTCCAGCCTGTTGAAGTATCCGAGCATCACATGTGCTTCCGACCAGCACTTTGTGATGATGATTCTTGGGTTGCTCGTGCTTCTGTTTGCATTGGGCTTCGTAGCAGCTTGCACCTATGCCACATTTGCAGCACCTGGCTGGAGCAGAGGGCACTGCCAGCAGAAATCTTCAGTGTTTTCAGTGAAGTCGTTCCGCTTCCTGGTATTCCGCTTCCGTCTGGATTGTTGGTGGTTCGGGGTTCCACTATTGCTTCGGGGCTCTCTCATGTCGCTCCCTATGGCTGTGGCAACGAACTATCCCGCAGTGCAAGTACTGATGTGGACTCTGGTGCTGCTCATATTCCTGGTGGTTGCAGTATGGGTTCAGCCTTGGAAGGTCCCGCTTCTGAATGTCTTCGACTGCGTGATGCATGTTTGCATCGTGATGGTCGTGGCTGCGAGGTCGCTGGATGTGGGTTTGAAGGATGACGCTGTTGCTGTTGCTGTTGCTGCTGCTGCTAGCTTGGTGGTCATGTGGACTCTGAGTGCGACGGTATTGATCCTGTTCCTGGTGACCGGCCGGGCTGTTATGACTTCGCGTGGAGATCTCAAGATGCGACTTCTGAACCTGCAATCGCTGCCCCCCAAGGCAGCTGTGGCAGACAGGTTGAAAGCCACTGCGGCTCTCCTCGCCGTGATGGAGGACGTCAACCTGCAGAGTGCCATTCAAGATCTGCCGCTCTACGACCGCAAGCTGCTTCTGGCTAGTTTGTCCATGCTGGCCCTGGAGGTTCTCCCTGACACCAAGGAGACCAAGGTTTTCAATGCCAGGATACAGTCTGTAGCCTTCAGCCCAGACCGCCCAGACCAGCCCGGCAGTGCGGTGTCTCAGCTCCGATGGGGCTTGGGCTCCACAATGGTGCAATCCTGGAGACAGGCTTGGTTTGCCACACGAAAGCTTCAAGTGGCTCCAAGCTTCACGCCAGTCTGACAGTGCCACGAGTTATGCCGGCATATTGTTTGAGTGCACGCAATACAGGATTATGCTGTGTAAGGATTACATACGGGCTATATTCCCTTCTTCCCTACTAGCCACCAGTAATACCAGTACGAGCACCCGAAGTCTTGTCTTTGCGCCGGTACCCTGTTCACATGCACAATTCGCACGTCTTCGCCAGTAGCTTGCGTTGGCGAGCCTTCCAACTGGCTGACACAAACGGTTTATGGCATCTGAGCCTTCATCCACGTGTTTGAGCGGTGTTGACCTTAAACCTCCAAAGCTTCTGTAGAGTTTTGTGGTTTATCAAGATGCTTTCCCTCCAACCAACGCTTGGAGCGTCACAGCCGAAAGCTATGGTGTGAGCACTGTTCCATATGTATGGACTGCCGACCATGGCTAACCCGAAAACTCAAACCTTAGGTAAGAGTGGCAGAAAGCATGAAGCACTGACTGCTCTTATGGCTCACGGAGAACATCCGTGGCGGCATTCAGGCATTGTCGGTTGCCACCGCACGCCGGGCCGTAAGTGAGAAGTTTTCAGGCTGTGCTGGCAACCCCCCCCCTTGTGCCGGTCCTCAAGTCGCTGGCTGCATTGGCAACCGCAGTTCCATTGTCTCGTGCCCCGCTTCAGAAAAGTTGCTTGACAAAGCCCTTTTAGTTTCGGCTGCCGATTGTACAGCAAAGCAGCCATCCTCGCCCGAGTGTGCGAACAACCAAGGGGCGCGGCAGCAAAAGTGTCGCCTGATGTCTAAGTCATTGCCAGCAGCATGCTAGTCCTTCCCCTAAACCCTAATTAATGTTTAGGTGTTATCATGACACTCCCAGATAGTGCAGTCTCACTCAACAGACCTCGAACTATATGCCTCGCCTGGATTGTCCGAGTTTGAGCGCCGAAATGACTATGGGAGTTGATGGCTTGACAAATATCGTATCCGCATTTTGCTTTGCTTGGCCGTGGCCTGTCAGTGCATCAGGCGGTTCTGGCTTCGTTCTAAAACCTAAACAGGTTCTCCAAACGATGGGCGAATGACGCTAATTGCATCCGGGGCGCATGGTCTTTGTTCAGATTTTAGGGTTTAACTGGGGTTTCAGGTTTGAAGGGTTTTGGACTTCAACCCGCTTTTGCGCTGTGGAAACAAAAACGGCAGGTTGCATCTGCGACGATCTACGTCCGCAACAAGGAGATGCGAAAACGTGTGGTAGAACGCCCAGTCCTCAGCGTTTTGGAGTTTGGGATCCAGTTCTCCATATCCCTTCCCAGCAAGCCCTGCTCATGAGAAGTTGTCCAAGTCTATTGCTCGAGGGCTTTACTGGGCTGAGGTAGGCTAGCTTCGAAGAGTTCTTGCGCATAGTGGACGCTGTAAAGCTCGCAAACACGTCTTCAACCCAAAGCAACCCCCGCATGATGTGCAGATCTCCTTCCGCACTTAGCTAGGGCTTGGGCTTTCAGATGAGTTTTGGATTCTTGACGTAGAGTGTAATCAGGTGTCGTGGGTCGTAGTGGAGCTTCCTATCGCCCTGAGCCCGAAGAATGAACTCACGCTGACGCCGTCAACCCTAAATCAACCGAGCCCAAGGCTTTGTGCCTTGTGCTCTACACTCGACCCGTCATATTGGGTTGGAGACATGTAGGTAAGCGGGCGGCAAACACTCAAACCTTTCAGTATCAATTATAAGAATTCAGAAGACCTGTTTCTAAACTCGTTCCGAGGCTACCGGGTCCTGAACTACTGCATCTCCCCGGAGCCGGACTATTCCGAGAGGCGTCCATGCACACAAGAGCTTGGAATCTTGTAGAGTTGTCGGGTTTAGGTTTGAAGCAATTAAGGCGTTCACTGCTTCACAGTTTGGGGGCTCAGGCTCGTTCTTTGGGGTCCACACATCCTGCCCTGAGAGGGTGTGGATGTTCGGTGTAAGTGCCTTTGCAACCATACAAAACAGGTGCCGAACATTTTCTCGTGTAATACAAATGTTCGCTATCCGGAGCAAGGAAAAAGTCGAAAAGCCTCAACACGGCAGTCATCCACGTACAGAGACTGTTGACCATGACCCAAGCCGCAAGCAGTGATAATCTTCCGATAGCAACCGCCTAATCTGACAAAATCCACAACCGCCATCAACTGATCATAGCTGCTTTCGTCCGGATCGTCGAAGTCATCGCAACAACAACAGCAACAATGACTCACCACCAGCACCAGCAGCGGGGTTGAAAGCAGTTGTGAAAAAGCAATGCTAATACTGAGCACGGTTATTGCAGCCATCTTTGTCACAGGCTTGACCCTCGCCCTCCAGGGAAAGACTTGCAGTACGCTCATGGTGTCAGAGTTCCCATGGATTTGGAACAAAGCTTTACCCCAACCGACAACTCCTCGGCAAGTTAGCACCGTCGGCTCCACTGCATTTGAGTCGTTATATCATTGCGAGACAGCGTGAAACTGCATAGCTTGTAGACTAGACCCTCACCAAACCCGAGCTCTGTAGATCATTCAATACTGAAACAACTATCTCACCTTTCCGAGTTCGTCGTACTCGTCGATTTCCTGCGACTCTCGTTTACTTCACTCGTTGGGTCCTCCTTGTCGCTCAGCACTCCGAAGTAGTTTTCACAGTACAAGCGCGTCGCCACTGATCGTGGCTATCATCGCTTTCGAGCTTTTACCACCACACCACATCTCCCCGAAACCTTGCCCTAGTGGTTCGGGCCCTTCAACTTGCTGCAATCCGAAGCCAGCGAGGACGGAGGTGAAAGCCATAGAGAACCCAGCGTGGTAGCCGCAGAGCTTCGTCTTAGCTGTGAGAAGAGGTGTGTGGTTGGGCGCAGGGCTTGCTAGGGAAGAGTTGCTTAGAGTTCCAGTATCGGAGGACAACTTCACAAATGCATGCTTTCGTCTGTCTTCTTCGTCTTCATGTTCTGTCGTGGTTGGATGAATCCCCGATTGCGCCGGCTTTTCCCTTCGCATTCGGGAGAGTATTGAAACTACCTCGTGTTGTCACCATAGCCACTCAAGTACAGCTGTTGCCGCATCCAGCCGTTGAATTTGCTGCTCGTTTGTTTTTACAGGGACATCTGTTTCTAGGGGCATCAACTCCAATAGCGCTCGCAATCAGAATTCATGCTGGCCTTCTAGCTGTCATCATTTTCCGATTTTGTAGTTGTTTATAAATGGACGATCCCGATGAGTATGCTGCGGATTCTGGGCATAGTGATGGCTAGCACCAAGCCGCTGAAATCGTGTTGGCAGTAGTGGCAGGCAGTAGTCGTCGTCATCGTAGCAGGAGCAGGGAGGGGGAGGAAGAGAAGGAGGAGGAACTGCAGTAGCACGAGCAGCTGCAACATCGGTAGATCAAAGCTGCGCTTGTGATCGTAGAATCGTGCTTCAGGATGTAGGGATTAGACTCTTCTAGCTCTATGCTGTCGTGCTAGACCCCGTGACGGCCCAGAGCTGGGATTCAGGCTCCTGGAAATATTTACGTTTGCTGACAGACGGGGCCTTAGTTTAGAGAGCTTTATACAGCTGTTTCTCAGACACTCGGGTCTTTTTGTCTTTCTGCGCACTGATGCTCTGCACAACTTTATGTACGATGTCGAGCTCCATGACTTAGTGTTCAGGGTATAGGACACCGCCTTCTCATTTAGTTGCCGTGTGTCCGGCCGAGACCAACTTGGATGACAAGTGTCCAGCTGCAAAACTATGCTTCAGCTCGAAGCCCTGTGTTGCCTGAACTTCCAACCCGAAAGCCTGAAGCTATTGGCTTCTTGCTCCGAAGCCCGAAAATCCTGAGTCCTGCACCGCCGGAAGTCAGGTGCGCGGTGTGAAGCCCTTAATCCAAAACATGCTAAAACCCGCACAGTTTCGGGTGTAGGATCGCTGTCCCGTTTGATCTCGGTTACTCCGGATTTGAGTCGGCGGCGTCTTCCACGATCCCTGAGAAGGTGATCGGCCAAGCAGCTTTCCCGACATATGATGCCTGTCAACGAGCGCAGGTGTCGCATTCGGGTTCAGGATGCGCCGAACCATGCCGGTTTAGTTTGCCCGAGGCCCACCGAACTTTGACACTGGATCAGGATAAGGGCGCTTCGACCCGAAGCCCGGAGGTCTGCATCTATAACCCGAGACCGTCAGAACCTTCAGCCCTGGGCTCCTTTGTCTGTGTTGCAAGTGTTAGGAACACATCAGTAAGTAGCCGCCTTCACCTAAATCACAACCTCTTAAGATATGCCAGATATGGCATGCATTCCCTACCCTGTCACACTGGATCCTCGAGCCCGAAAGCCTGCTTAAGTCTTGAAGTTTCGGGTCCCCGAAAAAATGCCTTGCATCCCAAAAATGATCCCTCCATCGGGGTTCAGCCCTGAACTCAGCGGAACCCTCCGTGTTGCGTGCAGAGCGCTGGACGGCGAGGTCTAGAAGACGATGTTCCCCACCAGACGTGGTAAGACATAGTCGTCGTCGCAGGAGAAGTAACAGTGCTACCAGCAGCAGCAGGAGTAGTAGTTGCTGAAGTAGTAGTAGTAGTAGTAGTAGTAGTAGTAGTAGTAGTAGCAGCAGCAGCAGCTTGAGTTGCAATTGTTCACTAATCATCGTTAAGCCGCAAGTGCTCGGCTTGTAACAGACTGGACCACGCAAATCTGGCCGTTAGGATGGGGAGGAGCGGCGGGCGACATGATCCAGACGGCCGGCAGCAGCTGTCTGGTACCGTGATGAAAGAAGACAGTGCCGATAAAACACAAGAACGGCCTTAAATGCCTTAACTTGCAACTCCGAAAAACTCAACCCAGCACATCTCAAAGCCCGACCACTTCAATGATAAAGCCCCTCAAAACCCCACGTTGCCATGCCGGCAGCCCAAGCATCTACTCTGTCAAATGTCCCACAGGCTATCAAAAGGTGAAAGCATTAACCTTTGACGTGCCCAAACAGAGATGACGTTCTGTCTTCTGGCATCGTGCCCGGCTGCCAAACATTTCGTTATTTTTTGGGACATTACAGTCGCCACGTTATTCCGCACCGAGCCCAACGGCCCTCAACGTGTTTCATTTCTGAAATGATCGAGGGCTCTTCTTGCTTTCTTTTCGAGCATTGACTCTTGCGGACTACGGTCCAAGAACCCAAGCTTGTTCACCCCAAGTCTTGAATGCCAACCCAAACCTCACCGCGAAGACCTTCGGATTAGGGCTTCTTGGGCTCTCTTTCTTGACATTTAGTAGTCTTAGCTAGATGTACCGCACAGCAACGCCAAAAGCCGGTTCGAAAAAAGAGTGAATGGATTTCTTTATCTTCTTATATAGATAATATATCTCGTTATAGATCACTAGATTGAATTAGAATATTATTTCTTCGATTTATTTCATTCTTTATTTGGAAAATAGATCATAATAAGATTCGGGATCATCTTTTAATTTGATAATTATGATGATGATATCGAATATGACTGCAATAAATCTAAATATATTAATTCTTAGTGAATACTAATTTTTTTAGGCCATTTAGATGGCGTTCTTTCGACATTATTTTTCAATTTCTATCAATAAATATTCTAGAATAATTTAGATTCTTTTTTGGAATCGAGCTTT
>CAJNDT010003814.1:0-20384 GCA_905221615.1 Symbiodinium sp. CCMP2592
GTCATCGATGGCACGCCATTTGCCCTGCCATACTGCAAAACGCCGGCAGGCGTTCCAACCGTCGGGGAACATGCTCCCCAGAGAGTCGACATCGAACGGGCCGTCAAGCCAGCTCTTCCCAGACTTATCGGACTCTTCAAGCGTCATGTTCCAGAGCTCCTCGGCATAGTCATGGTCCTTTTGGCCCTTGACCTTTTCAAGAAGAGTTTCCCTGCGAAGCGGGGCGCTCGACCAAAATTCATCAAGGTCCATCGTGGCAGGCTTAACGTCACTAGCAAAGACCCCCGTGCGACCTAAGTACCCTGTTAATTTAAAACCGGCTGCAAGGTCATCGAAGAGAGTGGTGTCAGGCCACGACAATTCTGCGGCAACGCTCTTCATGAGCGCTATACGCTTGTTGCCGAGGACCCTCCTCACACACGGATCCATGGCTGACCTGATTTTCTCTTCTTCGGGCTCAAGCTGTTTGGCAAGGGCACGCCAGTGCTGCAGCTTAAGAAGGCGATGTCTCATCGTGTCGACCGGACCCTTAGTGAGTGTGTCGAACAAGACTCGCAAAAGTTCATCCGGGAGCGACCTGGCGGAATCAAACGGGTGCACGACTAGCTTTGCTTCGTTCAAGAAAGCCTGCATGGATCGATACACTCCGAACACGTAGAACTTGTTGCCCTCAGGGAGTCGCGAACCTCCCCTCTCCACTGACTCCCGGAGGAGCTTTGAACCTGCAGGGACGCCGTGCCATGCAGATGACAAGCATTCTTTGGAATTGAGAGTGGGGGCTGCCGCGCTGCCAACAGAAACGGTATAAGCAAATTCGGAAATGATCGGTGGGAACTTGCGCCCTCTTGGCTGCACCTGACCAGCGGCGCGTGCAGCAGAGACCTTTGAAACAGTCAGTCGGTCCGGCGCAATGCCCCGCAAGGTGGCCGACTTGTCCACACATGAGATTATCCGTTCACAAAGAAGCTTAGGATACCCTGTTTCTGCAGCGGTTGCAAAGGTGCGACCTTGCTTACCCCATGGGAGATGCGAGGAGCAGCCGGGACAGGGTCCCGAGAGGCAGTGCAGGAAGTCAGAATTAGTGAGAAGGGCCGTGGCCTTCTTGCGTTGCGAGCCGTGCCGGCACGAGTCAAATGTGACAAAGGAGTGCCGTTGGACCATTGCGGCCCACTTCGGGAATTGCCAAAGGTAGCTGTGCAACGGGTTCTCAACGGAGAACGGGATATGAGGCATGAATCGAAGCAGCCAGTCGCAGAAGGACTCCATGTTGTCGTAGATGGAGTTGGCACTCTCAACACGAGCTTGATCTACCTGTGAAAGGCCAGGGAGCCCACGCACATGATGATGCGACCGAAGCGGTTTAGGACCGGGCCCACATTCGCGAGCCCTGCTGGCAGTACCGCATGGAGGGGCCATGTGGATCCAAGCGACATGGTATTCGGAGCAAATGCGCCGCAGGAATGACCACGTGCTGGCGAGGCGGAGATCAAGCTGCAGAGTGTGCACACAGGATCTTTGTTTGTTGTGGTGCCAATCGATTGGCACAACAGTGTAGCCTGCCTCCTTGGCGACATAAGACAGCATAGCCGACCCGCTACAAATCTCTAAGAACAAAGGCTTTTCATGCTGCGAAGGCGACACCTTTGCATCCTGGGATTTCAAGCGTTTACAAGGCGGGTCGGCGGGCGGGGGAAGACTAGAACCCAAAGGGGCGGGGACCGAAGGGCTAGACCCAGAAGTGGCAGGCTCGGGCGGAGATTGCGCGCCAGAGGACTGCGAAGTCACAGCGGCGGATCCACACGGAAAGCCCAACGGGAGCAACTCGGAAGGTTGCCCACCTGACAGAGTATAAAGTGTCACGACCCATCGCTCGCCTGTGTAAGGCATCGTCTTATGCCACAAGTCGCAAGAAAAACTAGTGGGGTTGCAAAAAGTGTTCACAACCCTGCCCCGGATCTGCTCGCCTGCGGGACTCGTGGCCTCGGAAGTGCCTGCCGCATCTTCAGGCCGCCTTGAAAGGTGCCCAGCGAGAAGGTATGGTTCAAAGAACCCCGTTGGTTGCCGGAATCCCTGTGAAAATCCGACAGCGTATTCTGGCCCACACAGATTGCATTCCAGGACGCCTGAGGCACAAGTGCTTTGACGGCTGAGTTCAGCTGCTGGACAAACTCTCGCATCTGCAGCGTGGCGTTTGTAAGGAGATGGGGACAGCTGGCTCTGGGCCCGAAGTTGTAGTACCCCGACTGCTTGGGGTCCGCTGAAGAAACAGACTTGCGTTGCAAGACAGAGTCAGGCCAATTGGCGCTCCGAAGCAATTGCAAAAGTGAAGAAAACTTGCTTGAATCCATACTAGCACTCTGCTGACACGGATCAAGAACTGCTAAAGGAGAACTGTTCGGCGCAGGCGGAGCCTGCGGCGGTGCAAAACTTTGCCCAGCCAAGCCTGGGCTGTCTCGACTCTGAGTCGAGAACTGCGAGCTGCCGGGCTCGCTCTTCGACTGTCACTCTTGCTTTTGGCTAAGAGCCTCAGCACGCATCGGACAGTCCAGCGCAGGATGCGATTTGCCGCACTTGGGCCATGCGCAGATGTGCAATCCGCGCACGCAGCGACCACGAGTCACAGTTTCCCTGCACGTTTTGAGTCCATACCCAAAACATATGTTTTCACCTGCATTGGTGCAAGATCTGCAGCCCGCAAGAGCGGCAGGAACTTTCCCGCTGCCTTTGGTGCCCTTGGCACCTTTCCCTGTGCCCTTTCGGCCTTTGCCCGGACGATCATACGGGCCCGGCCCGTGCGGCCTCGGCGGCGGTGCCACCTGCTGCGTGACTGAAGCGCCTGCTGCCCGAGGCATCGGCTGAAGCAGATGAAGCACCTCTGGTGACTGCCATGTGTCCTCGAAGATGGCGTCCAATGGACGCCCCCCAGCTTTGAGCTGGATGCCTGAGCGAGTCGCTTCTCCGAGAAGCTGCCAAAGCTTCCTGTCAGCTTGCTGACACTGATCAAGTGTGGGCTGCATGTGCGTCGACGGAGGTGCGTCGAGGCGCGCCGCAAGAAGGCGCTCAACCCACATGTGGTGACGATGGTAGTCAAGGATGTTCGCCATTTCCATAGCGATGCCGCGCCTTTGAAGCGCGAGCTGCAAGAGCAGCTCCGTGCTAGTATCGGCACGGACCTCAACCTTCGTCTCCGACCTGAGCTTGCCCGTACTGTCCAGCGAGAAGAAAGGCTCTCGCTTTGCCCCTGTTGAGGCCTCTTGTTCTTTGGAAACAAGCTTCTCCCACGGGACAAACTGCAGCTTGTCCTGTTCATACTGGGACACGAAGGAGTCGACGAGGCTATCGGCAGGCTCAAGACGGTTCTTGATCGAAAGGCCCACAAGGCGTTTGCTCACTACCTCGAACCTCTCAGATCTCTCTGGGACGCTCAATTTTCTTGGGATGGATTCATCCGTCCGCTCCACAAGCATCTTCATTTCCGAAGTGGTAACAGCATATGCTTCATGAAATCACCTTCGGAAGGAGCTCTTCTGCCCTACAGAGGGCGGCGTCCCGAGGGCCGACTCGAACGCTGCAATGAGGTCCTTGTCATCGCCAGAGCCCGGCGTGTAGCTCGTCATGAAAGCGACCTTTGCGAGTGAATCCACACCCACCTTCTCGAGTTTTTCGACATCCGCAGATGCCAAACCGACTTGGGCACATCGTGATTTGAACACTGGCCCCGACTCGGAGAAGGCCGCCATGGTGTGCTGCTTGGACCACTACGAGCTGAAAGCAGCTGCAGGAGGGCTTTGCTCTTCATCAAATCACTCATCTTGCAGGACACGACATCCGCCAGATCTCTGCTCTTGCACGATACCACTAATGACAGCACTTGACCGGCTTGCGGAGCGCACGTGCACGACATCACCATTTTTGCACAAAATTGCAGACACGAGCCGGATGCAGAGTCATGTGCCCTGCTGCACAATCAAGTATCTCCTGAAGCACTGCTTGCACCTTGGATGCAAAACTGCGGGTCGCGCCTCCAGCTTCCTGTACTGACCCGAAATGGTCCTACCGCAGCCTAGGTTGTCACCGGCTTCGTCGGCAGTGATGTGCACTACCCTGGATTGGCGATGCCGAAAGAAAACACACGAGGGATCAATCTTGTCAAGATCGACCTTCCCATGCCAGTCCAAAGCCTCGGCAACACAAGCTTCGTCCCCTGAGTGGTCGATCTCCTCCTCGTCTTCGGAGCCCTCAGAGTCTGACGACTCGATCTCATCGCCCGCGGGATCGGCATTCGCCGACAGCTCGGAAGCAAGCTGCTGCCCCCTTGGTTTGTCGGGCTTGAAGGCCCCGGACGACACCTCGTCGATCATAGATGACAAAGCCCTGAGCGGAGCCGACTGGGCGTCGGACTCATAGATGAGCTCTGATCCCGCGCCCGAGGCTCGGGACGTATGATACCCCAAGAGGGCCCTCAGTTCTCTGGGCAGACCACGCTTGCTTGCCCAGCTCAGCAAGGTTCTCTTAAGGCTATGTGTTCCTACATTTGCAAGGTAGGGATCGCTCTGAGCGTTCCCCAGCAGGCTCCTGAGCCACGAGCAAGCCTGATCGCACGGAAGCGGGATCATCTTCCACGAACCATTCGAAGAAGGGCAGGGGAGCAACGGGTCGTTCGGCTTGATCGCAAGACCCGCCTCTGCCAAAGCCTCAAGCCACGCATCGGCCCATGCACACTTGATGCCCACCTTCCTGGCAGCCATTGGCAAGTACCTGGTCTTGCGTTCCAAAGTGAAACTCGTCTTGGACCTGCCCACACTGCACTCCAAGTAGAGCGGCGAATCAGTCAGCGATGCTACATTTTGCCCGTCACTGTATCTAGCTCTTGCATAAATCAAGAAGAGAAAGAAACCTGCAGCGATACGGTCCTGCAAAGACCTGTCTTCAAGCTTGCAACAAATCCTTTCAAGAAGAATGACATCGGAGACCCTCAGAGGATTCCGTTGCCTGAGCTTCCTCTTCTGCATGTAAAGCTTCGACGCAAGGCCGCGGACGCGACCCGAAGTGTAAACCTTGTCACACCCTTCCAGGCCTACCACATGCTGAGCGAAAGCAACCGAAGAAAGAAGGCTCCTGAACGAAGTTGCCGCTGCTGTGGACTTCCTTTCCTCGAAGTATGCGTAGACAGCATGCTCGGTCAAGGGAAAAACAAACGGCATGTTCCCCTTTGCCCAAGAAACAAACCGCAACAAGCAATTCGCCCTGGCATTGATCGTCGAAGTGGCCTTGGCAGCAAGGCAATCCGAAATGCTGTCTGCAAGTGATCCCGAAGAGATCCCCGATGCCTTGCCGGCGTAGAAGTTCCTAGCTACACCGAAGGTCAAGGGCTCGACCATGACTAGGCTGAGCCACTTATTCACCGCAAGATTTCTTTCCTCGTTGATCATAACTTCCCATGAAGTGTGTTTGAATTTGGCCATCTTCGCACACACCTGTTCAAGCCCTTCCGACCTGATGAAGCGAGGGATCGGCACGGCCGGCTGATCAGCAGAAGGGTTCGCTGGGACTACAAGTGGAAGAGGTCCAAGAGGAGGCGGCAAGCGGGGCTTAGGGTCAAAAGCAACGAGTGCATTGTTCCAAGGGGTCTTCCAAATAGACCTCGAGTCTCGCAGGCACGACCTCAGGTGAAGCCCGTAACTCGAAGGGAGGGAGCTGTTCTCATCATCCCCCATTCTACTACAGCCCCGAAGTACCCCAGTGCAGGCACAATCACTCAAAGCGGAAAGCGCGTGAAACGCGCTGCACAAGTTGCTCCAGCCACCCCAAGCGAAGGGAGTGCTGGTATCTTTCGGCCTCAAGGTTCACAAGCTGTTGGCGAACTTCCTGCAGTTCTGATCGCAGCAAGGCAAGCTGCTGTTCAAGGGAATTAACTTGAAGCTGAACTGCGTGCAGGTGGGCCGAAATGGCCTCTTGAGTGTCGCTGGAAGACGACTCGGCCGCAAGGGTCGAGCTCGGATCCATCCGAGCCCCCGGCGGGGCTCTTGCACGGCGCTCTAAGAGCAACACCGAGTTACGGAGGGCTCAGGCCTGTTAGACGGAATTACAAGCCTCTAGAGAGCCATCAAAATTTTCTGGCTCGATCTCGAGACAGCTTCGATGGTTGCAGATTCAATCATGACCAAGTGTCCGTTTAACCGCATGGTTTAAAAATCGTTGCTCGACAGGAGAAACGAAATCATGCAACAGCGATTGAAAGTTGTTAAAAGTCTGGATTGTAAAGCACTACTAAGAGTAGCGCAAAGATTGTCATGGCCCAAAATTTTGTTGCTTACAAAATTTCGTTTGACCTAGGATCTATAAAACATCGACACGCACGCGTGAAGTGATGCGAAAACAAATATGGATGTTCGCGAAGCGAGGAAATTTTTTTGTTTTTTTATGCAAAATTCATGCAAATGCATTTGGTGCGAGTGTCTGGAGCCAGCCTTGTAGTGTGTGTGGAGTACTAGAGTTGAAAAAAATATGGATGTTCGCGAAGCGAGGTTTTTTTTTGTTTTTTTATGCAAAATTCATGCAAATGCTTTTGGTGCGAGTGTCTGGAGCAAGCCTTGTAGTGTGTGTGGAGTACTAGAGTTGAAAACAAATATGGATGTTCGCGAAGCGAGGAAATTTTTTTGTTTTTTTATGCAAAATTCATGCAAATGTTTTTGGTGCGAGTGTCTGGAGCAAGCCTTGTAGTGTGTGTGGAGTACTAGAGTTGAAAACGAATATGGATGTTCGCGAAGCGAGGAATTTTTTTTGTTTTTTTATGCAAAATTCATGCAAATGCTTTTGGTGCGAGTGTCTGGAGCAAGCCTTGTAGTGTGTGTGGAGTACTAGAGTTGAAAAGAAATATGGATGTTCGCGAAGCGAGGAAATTTTTTTGTTTTTTTATGCAAAATTCATGCAAATGCTTTTGGTGCGAGTGTCTGGAGCCAGCCTTGTAGTGTGTGTGGAGTACTAGAGTTGAAAACAAATATGGATGTTCGCGAAGCGAGGAAATTTTTTGTTTTTTTATGCAAAATTCATGCAAATGCTTTTGGTGCGAGTGTCTGGAGCAAGCCTTGTAGTGTGTGTGGAGTACTAGAGTTGAAAACAAATATGGATGTTCGCGAAGCGAGGAAATTTTTTTTTTTTTTATGCAAAATTCATGCAAATGCTTTTGGTGCGAGTGTCTGGAGCAAGCCTTGTAATTAGTGTGTGTGGAGTACTAGAGTTGAAAACAAATATGGATGTTCGCGAAGCGAGGAAATTTTTTGTTTTTTTATGCAAAATTCATGCAAATGCTTTTGGTGCGAGTGTCTGGAGCAAGCCTTGTAGTCTTCCCTGTTCTACGTAAGACTGCTGCATGTTTTTAAATTATTCTAAATTCTTCTAGATTCTTCGGAATTCTTCAATTTTATTCCAAAATCTTCCGATTTTTGCCTGTCTGTCAAGACATGCCTGGTTCCCAACACCATTTTTTTCATTTGTACACACACACGGTATGCCCCATTTCTTTCTGTTTCTACCCTTTTCTACCTTTTTCTACCTTTTTCTACCTTTTTCTACCTTTTTCTACCTTTTTCTACCTTTTTCTACCTTTTTCTACCTTTTTCTACCTTTTTCTACCTTTTTCTACCTTTTTCTACCCTTTTCTACCTTTTTCTACCTTTTTCTACCTTTTTCTACCTTTGAGGTTTGCGTTTTTTCCTCTTTTTTTACCCTTTCTACCGGCATGTTTGGGGGAAGGAAATGCTGCCCGATTTTCAGCGAGACAGTCCGGCCTCACATCAGAACCTGCGGCCAAAACCAGGCTCGAGGCACAGGAGCAGCACGAAGACCCAACCTGTGTCGCTGCATGCACTGTGTAACAGAATTTTGGCTGGGCCAGGAAAACCTGGAGCATGGAGTTTAAGGCTAAGTTCTGGGCCTACTGCTGCCTTAAGGCTGAGTCCTGGATCCTGGAGAGCTTAAGGCTGAGTCCGGGCCTACTGCTGCCTTAACTGCGGCGATTGCTGCCAACCGAGGCCGAAGCTATTATAACCGGTTATAGCCGGATTACGTCTAGGGCCACTGGAGCTTAGCTTAAGGGGGTGTGGGCCTACTGCTGCCTTAAGGCCGACCGCTGGATCCTGGAGAGCTAACTTAAGTTCTGGGCCTACTGCTGCCTTGAGGCTGAGTCCTGGATCCTGGAGAGCTTAAGGCTGAGTCCGGGCCTACTGCTGCCTTAACTGCGGCGATTGCTGCCAACCGAGGCCGAAGCTATTATAACCGGTTATAGCCGGATTACGTCTAGGGCCACTGGAGCTTAGCTTAAGGGGGTGTGGGCCTACTGCTGCCTTAAGGCCGACCGCTGGATCCTGGAGAGCTTAAGTGTAACAAAGTAGGGTAGGGCCTCAGACATCATCAGCTGCTCTTCTTGGCCCGTTTGGCTTTGTCAAAGATGTCGCCGACTGCTGTAGACGTCGGTTCCTGCATGGCTTAGGGGTTTCCTCTAACAGTAACTCTTTATAGGGTTCTGGTGGCGGATTGAACACTTATTCTGGGGAAGGACTATACACTTAATTCTGAGTCCGGCATCATGGCTATGCTGATTTCAGACTGCTGATTTCAGACTGCTGATTTCAGACGAAGCTGATTTCAGACGGCTGATTTCAGACTGCTGATTTCAGACTAAGGTGACGAGAAAGAAAAGGTTGCTGTCTGACAAGTTGAGTTCCCATAACGCTGATTTCAGACTTGAAAGTCAACAAGCTGAGGGATTGAACTAATAGACATGGACATGAGCACCGCATAGGACTGCCACAAGCACATCGGAAGCTTTTCAACATACTACACGCGACTTTTGTGTCCTCGCATTCCCACTTCATTTGAAGCGCTTGCTCCAAACTAGTAAACTCACGCGTGGACAGCGTCAACGGCACCAAATCTCTTGTGATCGATCACACATGAGGAAACTCCAAAGCATGGAAGCATGTCCAACACGTCTTGTAAACATGATGACGGGGTCAGCCAGCTTGAAGCGCCAACAAGCCCATGACCACTGCAACTAATTCCAATACGACGAAGCAAAGAGCTCTTCGATCACTGCATGGCACCAAATTGAGAAGGACGACCCATCTCCCGTCCGTTGCGCCAGCCTGCGTTAAGATCAGCGCAAACCATGGGAGAGACTGTTTCACCCAGCTTCACCGGGTGAAACTGGGTGAAACAGAGAGAGAGGTGTGCGGCTTCGGCGCGGCCCGGCCAACCGGGTGGCCACCCGCCCGTACCCGGGAGCGGCCCCGTCCCGTAAGGGGGCCCGGCTCCGGGGCATTGGCGGATGGCGACCCGGTTTGCGGGGCACCGCCGCAGCCGCACACCTCTCTCATTTTTCCTTCCATGGTTTGCGCTGATCTTAACAGGTAAAGGTAATTCTTCTGATCTTTCTGGACCTGCTTCTCGTGCGTATCGGTAACCGACAAGCACGAGAACCAGGCCCAGAAAGATCAGAAGAATGTACCTTTACCCGTTGCCAAGAACATCCGTAAGCGGCTCTTCAAATGACCTCGCTCGAGCTGGCTGCGTCTCCCCGGCAGACCTGCTCCACTGTCGTTTCTAGCAAAAGCCGGCCACGGGCCACAGGGTTCATTGCAACCTCTTCGACACAATCTCCCCGGTACAGAAGGAGCTCCAACAGAGTCCGTAGCAGCCAGCTTGAAGCACCAACAAGCCCATGACCAGGTAATATCCCTTTGACAGACAATAGAGTTAACCGCAATGGTCAAGGCAGCTACGAACGTCGTAACCCTTGAACATTGCGGTTATACTATCCGCTCAGCTTCGGGATTAGGGTTTAGGGGAGCGACGGCGTGGTGATCTTTCGGCGGCGAAAGATCACCACTCTGTCGCTCCCCGCTCCCCAAACTCCAACACAGAATGGTCGCCTTTTGGGCTGGGGCTCTAAAGCTCCAAACCTCCACTCCCGAAAACTCCAACCACAATTGTCACCCTTGCAATTAGCGCTCAGCAGCAGACAGAGACCACAACACAGAGCTCGTCACGCTTCTTGCTCTTCTTGAGATGTTGTGTAAGGGGAGTGCAGGCCTGCGCTCCCAAAACTCCAACCACAATTGTCGCCCTTGCAATTACTGCTCAGCAGCAGACAGAGACCGCAACACGGAGCAGACAGAAACAAACTCTGCATTCCAGTCTTCCCCAATCCTATAAACCCTAAACCCCAAAGTCAGCTCCATGCGATCGCCAACCGAGGCCTACCCTATGACACATACAGCAGGCCTCGATTGGCGATCGCACATGACATGCCTGACACAGGTCGCCCTCGCTGTGACGTGCTGCAGCGCCACCTTGCCAGCTGCAGCTGAGGCCGGGTGATAGCTACTGCAAATCAAGAGCGACAGCGAGGCAAGGCTAGACCTGGCTGTCGCTCTTGATTCGCACTAGGATCAGTGCTCCATTGGGCGAACGAGAGGATTTGAGACATGGTAATACCATGTCTCAGATGCTCTCGTTCTTCACCAGAGCAGGTGTACTTGTCCTCTTAATCCTAGAGCAGCTCAAAGGGGAAATTCCAGTCAGGGCTCTAGGCCTCTGGGATTCAGGGACTCGGTCATTCAGGTACTCGGATTCGTTTCTGAGCTGCAGCACAGCGGGTAGTCCAGTTCTCGTAATCCTAATGTAATGCAACTCAAGAGCAGCAGCGAGACCTCGCAGGCATCACTGCTGTTCTTGAGTTGCACCACATCAGCTGCAGTTGTTTTCTCGGCCATGATTCTGCAGTCTGCGACTCTGTGTAACTGTAGTCTTGAGCCAGTCGTGAGAGCACACATGCAGACATGTTTGCATCAACCCTACACTCTGCCACTTAGACTTAAATTCCCTCGCGCCTGCTTTTTCTTTGCCTGGCGAAGCTCTTTCCGACACAAACCAGAAAAACATGCAGTACACAGAACACACAAACCCCAAGCCCTAAACCCTGAAGCCTACCAACTTCCGAAAACTTTAACATGCCCGAGCCGAAACCTTGAACCTCAAAAGGTTTGAAACTCGACTTCCCCTTGGCTTCCTCCTCCTCTCGGCGGTGGGCTTCCTCTTCGGCCTTCCACATTGGGTTTGGGCTTTAAGGTTTGGGGGTTGGGGGTTGAGAGCCCTAGAACCCAAACCGATAAGCCCCTACTTCCTAACAAACTTTAGGGTTTGGGGGTCAGGGTTGAGAGCCCTAAAACCCAAACCGAAAAGCCCCTACTTCCTAACAAACCCCTAAACCAGGGAAGGTTTCAAGATCGCCTTCTTCTTCTTGGCGGCTTCTTCCTCTTGGCGAAGGGTTTCCTCTTCGGCCTTCCAGATTGGGTTTGGGGTTCAGGGTTTGGGGGTCAGGGTTGAGAGCCCTAAAACCCAAACCGAAAAGCCTCTACTTCCCAAGAAACCCCTAAACCAGGGAAGGTTTCAAGATCGCCTTCTTCTTCTTGGCGGCTTCCTCCTCTTGGCGAAGGGTTTCCTCTTCGGCCTTCCAGATTGGGTTTGGGGTTCAGGGTTTGGGGGTCAGGGTTGAGAGCCCTAAAACCCAAACCGAAAAGCCTCTACTTCCCAAGAAACCCCTAAACCAGGGAAGGTTTCAAGATCGCCTTCTTCTTCTTGGCGGCTTCCTCCTCTTGGCGAAGGGTTTCCTCTTCGGCCTTCCAGATTGGGTTTGGGGTTCAGGGTTTGGGGGTCAGGGTTGAGAGCCCTAAAACCCAAACCGAAAAGCCTCTACTTCCTAAGAAACTCCTAAAGATCGCCTCCTTCTTCTTGGCTTTCTCCTCTGCGCGGTGGGCTTCCTCTTCGGCCTTCCAGATTGGTTTTTTTTTTACGTCCGAAATGCCTGTTACGACGGAGGGGCTGGTTCGGCCAGGGCATCTCCACAAGAACCGAGCAACAAATCCACCCTTACATCAATGGGTACCAACCCCAGATTGCCAAGCCCAGCCCTCAAGGCCAGCAAAATCAGCCTAAGAGGACCAGACCGCCTGCACAGGCACCACCAGATTGGGTTTGGGGTTCAGGGTTTGGGGGTCAGGGTTGAGAGCCCTAAAACCCAAACCGAAAAGCCTCTACTTCCTAAGAAACCCCTAAACCAGGGAAGGTTTCAAGATCGCCTTCTTCTTCTTGGCGGCTTCCTCCTCTTGGCGAAGGGCTTCCTCTTTTGCCTTCCAGATTGGGTTTGGGGTTCAGGGTTTGGGGGTCAAGTTGAGAGCCCTAAAACCCAAACCGAAAAGCGTCTAGTCTACTTCCTAAGAAACCCCTAAACCAGGGAAGGTTTCAAGATCGCCTTCTTCTTCTTGGCGGCTTCCTCCTCTTGGCGAAGGGCTTCCTCTTTTGCCTTCCAGATTGGGTTTGGGGTTCAGGGTTTGGGGGTCAGGGTTGAGAGCCCTAAAACCCAAACCGAATGTGACTGCTTTTTTATGCCCAGTGAACGAGCATCTGCGTCGAATCATCTCGGCTCCTGGGCGAGATCGAAAGTTCTGATTTGTCGCAAGCCAGTTATGGCGAGGTGACGGCGTGAGTCTGTTCAACCCACTCAGGCTAGATTTTAAGCGTTCTGCTAGACCTGGCTCAAAATACTGTGTGGTTGCAGATTTCAGTATGTAAAGGTGCCGCTATATGGGTTATAAGCTACAGCATCCAATGTAAGGTCCCATGTGGAGCTGGGTTCCGGGTTTAAGTTTTGGACTGAACTTGAGCCCCAGGCACTGGGTCTCGCCTAGGTCAAGCTAGCAGCACCGCCGGACCTGGGCAGCCAGACCGAATGCCCAGACCAGCGATGGAGCAAAATCCAAATCCACTGACCACCCCCAATTGTCAGGTTAGGGTATTAGAAAGTAAAATTAACAAGTCAATTCAAGGCTCAGGCTTGCATGTGACGGCGGTCACTTAAGGCTTCAGGGTCGGTCGGGAACTGAACAGATCAGGGTTCAGGATCAGGTTACAGGTTTAAGAAATACCAACATTCTTGTCAACATCAGACTTGAGAATCCTGGTTTAGTTTTCTCAGGGTTGACTAGAGCAAGTTTAGGCAGTGGAGGCATTTTGGATGTGCTTGTGTTTTTGGAAAGGGAATTCTCAGTCACGTTCTTAATTTATGGGTGGGGTTTGGGAGGGACGAAGAATGCTTGATAACTGATAATGAAGACTCCACAAGGAAGTAAGCTATCTATCAATGCTGAAAACGGGCTGCAGTCGGTAGTAGCCGTCTCAGTATCTAAATGTCCAACATCAGTAATTACTTCCCTACTTCAGATGGAACTAGCGAGAGAATTCGGGCTTGAAATCTCTGTTATCATGAAACATAATGGAGTTTAAGGCTTTTTCAGTGACTTACTTCTGAATTTTAACTTCGAGTCATACAGGGGACTTGGAGCGAAGGTAGTTGTTTTGTAATGATATGAACTATTTCAACCGAGCTGGGGGAGAGTACCGATTACTCAGTCAGGAGCTTCATTCATGCAGTGAGTCTGGTCTGAGATCCCGGCTATGTCTCGGCTAGGGGTCTCGAGGGCTTGGCTTCAATGATGAGGGATTGACGATCGGAGTCGAGATGTGACTTGGATGACGAGTGACAAGCAGGCAAAGAGTAACAGCAGCAGCCTAGGGGCCTTAGGGAAACCCACTGACTTAGATTCCACGGCGGGTTAGGGAACTAACTAAACCGACCACCGACCAGCTCAGTGTCTGGCAGCTGCACTGCCGACCTGGGCCGGAAGAAAATGGAATGGCGAAGGTGCGAAGGCACCCGAAATCGGCAGAACTAGTCGGGTGCAGTGATTCTGCAGCAAGGCATATGAAGCAACGGAAGCAAGTATGAGGGAAAGAGAAAGACCAGAGCTTGTCCAGGTCGAAGCCGCCGTAGTGCCAGAAGCTGCTTTCCCGATGGCTCAGAGCCGGTCGTTTCTCACTGTGACCCATGTCACCAGTGTGAACTTCTGGCTTCATGAGCATAGTAAGGTTGGCAATGAGTTTGCATACAGGAAGCCTGAAGGTGGCCTGCCTCTGTTGGTCTGTGACACGAGGACTCCAGGACTGTCTCAGGCCTGGGAAGAGCCATGTTAAGTCACGCGGCTCATGATCAGCAGCCGTGACTGAGCCAGGGCGAACTCCTCTTCAACGTCTAGGGCCCTAGGGTTCAGGGTTTAGGGTCCTGAAACTGAAGACTGGTCCAAATTAGAGGCCTCATTTAACTTACAAGAGATAGTCTTAGTCTCAGTCCTTTCTGAAAGCTGGATTTCTGCCGGGGCTTGCTTGCTCTCTCTGTTTGTTGGGATTCCAGCAGGAGGCCTCAATAGATTCACTTATAAGTCGTTGTGCCACATGAACACATCCCTTTGTACCCTCTGACAGGTTCCTGACCCAATGAGTCCCAATCACTGAATCACAATCAATCAATCCGAGACCCCTGAAACAGATGGATGTCCCTGCTCCGGCTCTGTGGGTCTGGCCATCCCACTGTCTGTCCCAGCCATCGTGCCGGTGGCAGACTAAGACCCGGTCCTCTGGAGTTACAGATGCCGGGGATATGAAAGCTCATTCCGTATTTACTCATACCAGCATTAATTAGCACTAGCAGCAGTAGGAGAATTACTTGTAGTCCTGGTAGTACTAGCGCCACAAGTATCAGTAGCAGTAGTAGTAGAGTAGCACTGCTATTCCCAGCACTAAGTCCTACCTGCACTAGGAATAGAATTGCAGTGGTAGTCGCAAAAGTAGTATGAGTAGCAGCAGGTTTGATTTAGTAAGTACTAGTAAAGGTAGTAGTAGCATGAGCAGTTGTGAAAACCGGTCGTATTCCGTGTACTTGACACTGCTGTGTTCCTATGCCTATCACTGTACAACAACAGCTAACTTACAGTATAGTATTCAATGGCACCATGGCTCAGACCCTGCCAGTGCTCAGCATTACTGTAAAAGCCCCGACACCGACGAGCGACATAGCCAAGCCAGGCTTAAGGATTGAATGCAAACGTCGGAATTTGCAGTTCTGGGCTTTTGTAGTTTAGGGGTTTATAACTTGGCGTTCCTGGAATGCAAACCTTGTTGGAATTTTAGGGGTTTATAACTTGGCGATTCCTGGAATGCAAACCTTGTTGGAATAGTTAGTCGGATACGGACATGTAACGAAAACTTATCCCTACCTCACAGCTGTGCAAGGCCCTTGCTTCGGAAAGAATGGCAGATCTCTCAAACATCATGTCGGCCACTTACCATTCTCGCAGGCGAAAATCCTTCGAGTCTGACGTAGTGACACAGTCACACACAAGATCCTTTTCCGTCCCCGACACGGAAGAATGGAGTGCAGGGACTGGCTTGCCAGACCGGCCCATGCTAAGAGGCTGATTTCAGACTGCTGATTTCAGACGAAGCTGATTTCAGACTGCTGATTTCAGACGAAGCTGATTTCAGACAAGATCCTTTTCCGTCCCCGACACGGAAGAATGGAGTGCAGGGACTGGCTTGCCAGACCGGCACATGCTAAGAGGCTGAGTCACCCAGGAAAGGGATTCGCAGCAGCTAAGAGGTTTCGCAATAAGACAGGTGTCAAAGTTATTGCTCTCCAGCATTTCCCCAAAACTCTTAAGGATATGTCATGCTCCACAGACATATGTTCTCTCGCAGACACTTGGCATTGACCACGGCAACGGCATTCTGCGAAGTTGTCGTCACCAAAGCAAACCATTCCGCCCGCTTGGTGTCCTCATCTGCTATGCCACTGAGCGCCATAGCAAACGACAGGAGGCTGTAGGCACAACACTTTGGCAGAGGAACCTGCCTCGTCTTGTAGCGGTCAATGACCGCAAACGCTCGGGACAAGAATTCGTAAGCCGCCACTCTCCCATACAGTGCTTTCAGAGGACTCAGTAGTGTCTCGACCTTGTCGCTGAAGTCTTCGTACTCGTCCTGCAGGTCCTGGTCGCCCGAAGGCGAGGGCACAGGCGCAAAGGCAGGCGTGGGCATTGGCATCATCTCCTGGCTTGCTTTTGACTCAAGCGAAGCCGAGGGCGAAGGCGCTGAAGATGGCAGGGGCAAGGACGAGGGCGAGGGCACGCCGCTACCAGCATCAGACACGGCAGCAGTTGAAGCTGCCTGCTTCATCTCAGAAGCAGGACCACGAGCACCGGCAGCCTCACGTTTAGCATCTGAAGAAGCTCGCCGCTTGTTGTGTCGGCCACGCCTGCTGGATCTGCAGCCCATGCAAACATTTTCAGGTGGTCTGCGAGATGTGTATTCACCGCACCGGTTTTTGCAGAGCCAGGGCATGGCAAGCAAGAGTAGAGTAGCGGTGTTATTAAATGTGCTATTGGTAGTACTATTATTGACCAGTGTTAGAACCAGAAACTCACTTTTTGGGTATAGTCTATACCGACTTGATACACTTCCTGTATCAGAGTAGAGTCATTCAATCTTTGGTACAGAATTACAGAACCTATACTGGCTTAATCGAGTTTGTGTACTAGATTGATAGACTTCCTGGATCAAAGTTGAGTTCATCAGGTAAGAAAGAGTGAGTTACAGGAGCTACAGCACCTCAAGAACCAAGCGTTGAGCTTCTCTCGGAGTACACTATTCCACACACCAGTAGCTCCGCGAGCTACGTTTGCACCTTTCTCTAGGTAGTTGATATGCACTGCGAATGCTTGGAATCCAAGAAAAACAAGGGTGCGAATTGTAATTTCCCATAGGATATGTATTTCCCAACGACGTGCGAGTTGTCATTTCCCATAGGATTTGTGGGCTTGGAATCCAAGAAAAACAAGGGTGCGAATTGTAATTTCCCATAGGATATGTATTTCCAAACAACGTGCGAGTTGTCATTTCCCATAGGATTTGTGGGCTTGGAATCCAAGAAAAACACAGGTGCGAATTGTAATTTCCCATGTACCCCTGCAGCAAGCCTGATCGCAGACGAATGCAAGCAGATTTTTAGTCTGGCACACGGTGGCACACGATGGAAGCTTGTTTCTCCAGCTGCACTCACTCAGCTCGGTGTTCATTGCCTCTGCGTCATCGAGGACCTCCACGGTACAGAAGCAATGGCACGCTTTCGGGACCAGGCCACTCATCTGAATCCGCTGCATATACGGCCACCGTCCAACGAGTGTAGCCCAGGCGGCGAGCGAACGTGGCCACTAATGCACGAGCAAAAGCACGTGCCTTCTTGAAGCGACGGAATGGTATAGCGAAATTACGGGGGTGCAGAATATCGGTGTCGAAGCGTGCCAGAATCACAAGGAACCGAGTCATGGCTTGACGGCTTGCTCTGCCTGTCCTAATACGCAGCACACATGCAGCGGCATACAAGAATAAAGACGGCATGTATGCATGTTACATGTTGCATTGCATTGCATGGCCCAAACATGGCTGACATGCTGACATGTGACATAACATTGCTCGTGTGCTCGCCCTGTGTTTGTTCACGAAGGGACCGGGAAAGGGACCCTACATGGACGGACCATGGATTATGGAGCAGTGAGCAGCACCGGCAGCGGCACCGCATCGCCCCGGAACACAGAGCTGAAGCGGCGAACGAAAAAGTCAAGCTTGCAAGCCAGCTCATACCGTGACTCATGCCGGACTCATGCCGTATACAACAATGTATTAATGTATTAGGCAACCGGCAGCCGCGACCAATATCGAACAACGACAATGAACGACTGGTTGCAGAGCACTCGTTTTATCCTTTGACGACGGTCCGGACATGCCTACAAAATCCACAGCCACAGCAGCCACAACCTCACCGGAGAGCTCGGCCGGCTTTGCGTTGTATGCCATAGCGGACATCGCGGATGGTCTTCCACACGTCAGGCGTTGATGTCGTGTCTGTAGAGGGTCTCGAGTGCCGTCCCGCCCCATCGTTCGTTGAGGAAGTGGGCTTGGAATCCAAGAAAAACAAGGGTGCGAATTGTAATTTCCCATAGGATATGTATTTCAAAACAACGTGCGAGTTGTCATTTCCCATAGGATTTGTGGGCTTGGAATCCAAGAAAAACACAGGTGCGAATTGTAATTTCCCATAGGATTTGTGCTTGGAATCCAAGAAAAACAAGGGTGCGAATTGTAATTTCCCATAGGATATGTATTTCCAAACCACGTGCGAGTTGTCATTTCCCATAGGATTTGTGGGCTTGGAATCCAAGAAAAACACGGGTGCGAATTGTAATTTCCCATAGGATATGTATTTCCAAACAAGGTGCGAGTTGTCATTTCCCATAGGATTTGTGGGCTTGGAATCCAAGAAAAACACAGGTGCGAATTGTAATTTCCCATAGGATTTGTGCTTGGAATCCAAGAAAAACAAGGGTGCGAATTGTAATTTCCCATAGGATATGTATTTCCCAACTACGTGCGAGTTGTCATTTCCCATAGGATTTGTGGGCTTGGAATCCAAGAAAAACAAGGGTGCGAATTGTAATTTCCCATAGGATATGTATTTCCAAACAACATGCGAGTTGTCATTTCCCATAGGATTTGTGGGCTTGGAATCCAAGAAAAACACAGGTGCGAATTGTAATTTGCCATAGGATTTGTGCTTGGAATCCAAGAAAAACAAGGGTGCGAATAGTAATTTCCCATAGGATATGTATTTCCCAACGACGTGCGAGTTGTCATTTCTCATAGGATTTGTGGGCTTGGAATCCAAGAAAAACAAGGGTGCGAATTGTAATTTCCCATAGGATATGTATTTCCAAACAAGGTGCGAGTTGTCATTTCCCATAGGATTTGTGGGCTTGGAATCCAAGAAAAACACAGGTGCGAATTGTAATTTCCCATAGGATTTGTGCTTGGAATCCAAGAAAAACAAGGGTGCGAATTGTAATTTCCCATAGGATATGTATTTCCCAACGACGTGCGAGTTGTCATTTCTCATAGGATTTGTGGGCTTGGAATCCAAGAAAAACAAGGGTGCGAATTGTAATTTCCCATAGGATATGTATTTCCAAACAACGTGCGAGTTGTCATTTCCCATAGGATTTGTGGGCTTGGAATCCAAGAAAAACACAGGTGCGAATTGTAATTTCCCATAGGATTTGTGCTTGGAATCCAAGAAAAACAAGGGTGCGAATTGTAATTTCCCATAGGATATGTATTTCCCAACGACGTGCGAGTTGTCATTTCCCATAGGATTTGTGGGCTTGGAATCCAAGAAAAACACGGGTGCGAATTGTAATTTCCCATAGGATATGTATTTCCAAACGACGTGCGAGTTGTCATTTCCCATAGGATTTGTGGGCTTGGAATCCAAGAAAAACAAGGGTGCGAATTGTCATTTCCCATAGGATTTGTGCTTGGAATCCCAGAAAAACAAGGGTGCGAATTGTAATTTCCCATAGGATATGTATTTCCCAACGACGTGCGAGTTGTCATTTCCCATAGGATTTGTGGGCTTGGAATCCAAGAAAAACAAGGGTGCGAATTGTAATTTCCCATAGGATATGTATTTCCAAACAACGTGTGAGTTGTCATTTCCCATAGGATTTGTGGGCTTGGAATCCAAGAAAAACACAGGTGCGAATTGTAATTTCCCATAGGATTTGTGCTTGGAATCCAAGAAAAACAAGGGTGCGAATTGTAATTTCCCATAGGATATGTATTTCCCAACGACGTGCGAGTTGTCATTTCTCATAGGATTTGTGGGCTTGGAATCCAAGAAAAACAAGGGTGCGAATTGTAATTTCCTATAGGATATGTATTTCCAAACAAGGTGCGAGTTGTCATTTCCCATAGGATTTGTGGGCTTGGAATCCAAGAAAAAACACAGGTGCGAATTGTAATTTCCCATAGGATTTGTGCTTGGAATCCAAGAAAAACAAGGGTGCGAATTGTAATTTCCCATAGGATATGTCTTTTCCCAACGCCGTGCGAGGTGTCATTTCCCATAGGATTTGTGGGCTTGGAATCCAAAAAAAACAAGGGTGCGAATTGTAATTTCCCATAGGATATGTATTTCCAAACAGGGTGCGAATTGTAATTTCCCATAGGATTTGTGCTTGGAATCCAATAAAAACAAGGATGCGAATTGTAATTTCCTATAGGATATGTATTTCCGAACAAGGTGCGAATTGTAATTTCCCATAGGATTTGTGCTTGGAATCCAAGAAAAACACAGGTGCGAATGCTTGGAATCCAAGAAAAACACGGGTGCGAATTGTAATTTCCCATAGGATATGTATTTCCAAACGACGTGCGAGTTGTCATTTCCCATAGGATTTGTGGGCTTGGAATCCAAGAAAAACAAGGGTGCGAGTTGTCATTTCCCATAGGATTTGTGCTTGGAATGCAAGAAAAACAAGGGTGCGAATTGTAATTTCCCATAGGATATGTATTTCCAAACGACGTGCGAGTTGTCATTT
>CAJNDT010003815.1:0-20381 GCA_905221615.1 Symbiodinium sp. CCMP2592
CGCAGTACTCGCCCCCGCCTTTCCACATCCTCGCCGTGGATCCGGACCGTAAGGGACCGATCGTCACCTTTCGGCTTGCCGGGTCGCACGGCGAGGATGGGTTGGGCGTCTTCCACTCTCAGGTTGACCTCCTTGAGCCAGTCTGCGATTCCTGGCGGCAGGCCTTGCCTCAGAGTGTTGCAGGCGCAAGCAACCCACAGAAATTCATTGCAAACCGAGGCCCCCACTCGAAGCGAAAAGCCGTCCGGGTGCGGTTCAGGCACCCCTCCCGCCTCATCGCTTTCCTTGCGTTCTTGCTCACCTGTCGAGTCTTACGTGAAGAGCATTCGCCTTTCAGCCGAATCCGGCCTTCGAGCTCATGTCTCCAGCAGGTCCCGTCGAGTGGCTTTCGCGCGAGGCCGAGCTTGAGCTAAAAATCTGCAATCGACCGGGACTTGTAGTCGTGTGGCGCCCGAACCGAGTGAGTGAACATGTTATGTTCTACTCCCCGTTCCACAGGGATGGTCGGCATCGGCTGTTCGGGTGCGACCGCCGGTTGTAGAAGTGCACCGTGTGCAGCCGGGCCACCCCCAAAAAAATTGTTGCGGGATGACAATTTAGATTGTCATGCCGTGACAATCTTGGGCCTGTTCCTTCTCCAGATTGTCATGGCGTGACAATCTGGGGGGGGGCGAGGGGGGGCAGGATTGTCACGGCACGACAATTTAAATTGTCATCCCGCGACAATTTGAGGCCCCTTCGGCCGCCACCTGCGTCACACTCTTCGTGTGGTCGCGTCGGCTAGATTGTCACGCCCTGACAATCTGCTCCCCCCCCCCGCCCCTCCTCCCCCCCGTCCCCCCCAGATTGTCACGCTATGACAATTTGAAGCCCCTTCGAACCTCGCTCGCGTCACACTCTGGGGGGGTGAGGGGGGCAGGATTGTCATCTGATGACAATCTGGGGAAAAGGGGGGGGGGGCGGGGGTGGGAAGCGAGCGAGCAGGATTGTCATGGCACGACAATCCTGGTATGTGACCACCTTCAAATTGTCATGCTATGACAATTTGGAAGGGGGCGGGGGGGGGGGGACAAATTGTCTTGTGCTGACAATGTGGCCTTGTCGCAGGTTGTTCTGGTGTGACAATCTTGGGCTTTCTCCCGCAGAATTGTTACATCGTGACAATCTGGAGGGAAGAGGAAGAGGGGGTGGGGGTGCGAGGAGGTTGTCACGTCGCGACAATCTGGATGGGGGTATGGGGTTAGATTGTCACGTTGGGACAATTTAAATTGCCACGTCGTGACAATTTGGAGCGCTTGGGTTCTCGCATGCGTCACACTCTTCGTGGGGTCGGGGCTGCACGGATTGTTGCGCCGTGACAATCCAAAGCCCCTTTCGACCCTATCACGCGTCACACTCCTGCTGCCCTGCTTCGTGTCCTGGCCCGTTCTTCCTGCTACTTCCTTGGACTGCTGCTGCTGTGGTTCCTATTGCAAAGGTTGCTCCTTTGCTTTCTAGCACGATTATCTGACGTTTGACCCTGTGGACCCGTTTGATGGGCTGCGCACGTTTCGCTTGGATCCCTTGCCGGATTGTGTCACGATATCAGCAGGCGTGCATACAGAAAGAGGACGCGTTTCGACTTGGGCCTTTGATTGTTCAGAGAGTGACTATTTTCAAAGCAAGCATATACAAGGAAATGGCTGAGAGGGGCCTTTCAGTTTTTAAGATGCGGCTCGGGGGGGGGGGGGGGGGGGGGGGGGGGGGGGGGGGGGGGGGGGGGGGGCTGGCCGGTGAGATGTCGGGTCGCCATGTCCAGTCTATTCCTGTCGCTCGAGGACGCAGCCCGGTGCAGCCTGAGATAAGACGCAGCCCGGGGGAGCGTGCCCGGTGAGTGCTCTTCCATGCCAGCTCCTCTGCTCTCTGTTGTTTCATTTCTGAGCGGCCAGCCTTTGAACTCTTCGGCTTCAGTTGCTTGCTGGACTCTCTCATGACCTTGATGGCATCAGGTCTTCCTTTTCCCACTGTCTGGCCAGTCCCATCGGCAGTATCCCTGCAGGAGCTTCTGCCACTGGCATTGTGGCCGAACGGCTGCACAGTTCAATTCTGCAGAGGTCGATCTGGTTCATGTAGTGGGCTCCGCCGCCTTAGGGGCCTAAGATGTACCACTACGCTATCGCGGCGGAGGCAGACTGGGGGGGGGGGGGGGGGGGGGGGGGGGGGGGGGGGGGGGGGGGGGGGGGGGGGGGGGGGCGGTGTTCCGGTCTGCTGGTTCTCGAGATTTAGTTGCGCCTGTCCTTTTCGGAAGAGGACAAGCAGCTCTAAATCCAGGATCTTGCTGATTTAGTTGCGCTTGTCCTTTGGAAAAAGGAGAAGCAACTCTAAAGGAGCAAAATGACAGGGGTGGGATTCGAGCCCGTGCGCGTGTGTTCCTGGGGGGGGGGGTTCGAGTCCATGGAGTTTGGCATGAGGGCTTGTGAGTTTATGTGGAAGTGGAGGGGGGGGGGGGGGCTCTGGAGGGCTTCCATCTGTGGACTCTGAATCGCTCCAGCCAAGGTCTGGGGGCTCGAATCCCGGCCACGTCATTTACTTTCAACCACGACAAAAAAGGAGATCCCGGTGCTCCGCACCACCCCCCTGAAAGGCAGCGTCCCCTGTCTGCCTCCGCCGCCATAGCGTAGTGGTAAAACTGATGCCCTTAAGGCGGCGGAGCCAACTACATGGACTTGCTCGACCTCGAGCCAGCTGACAGATGGCACTGCGGAGCTTGACAGACTGAAGCCACAGTCGGCAAGTGGGCTAAGGAAACAGAGAAGGCCCAGAACGAATAGAGTGATCCAATCGAAGCCTTGAAGCTGGCAAAGAGGATGGAAGGCAGACTGGCCGAAAAGAGGGCCTCAAGAAGGAGCTGGCAAGCTGGTCCACTCACCGGGCTGCTCCCCGGGCTGCGTCTTGCTTTGGGTTTGAACTGAGCTGGGCTGGGCTTAGACTGGGCTGGGCTGGCCTGGCCTGGCCTGCTGGGCTGGGCTGGCTGGGCTGCTTGGGGGGGGGAACAAGACGCGGCCCGGGGGAGTTTACCCGGTGAGATCTTCTGGTCGCCACCTCCTTCTGGTTCTGGCCGGTATGCAGGTCTTGGCCAGGCTTTCCGGTACTTCCCGTCTGGTAGTTTCGCCATTCTGCCTGGGCATGTTGCTCGGATGGCTGTCTTGCGTCCGCCGTCTCTGTGGCCTCACTTTAACGGCTGCACAGCTTCAGACTTTGCAGTCAGTTGGAGGCGGAGTCAGTCGATGTAGTGGGCTCCGCCGCCTTAGGGGCCTAAGACGTACCACTAGGCTACCGCGGCGGAGGCAGACGATGCACACCAAATCGTAGAAGCTCTAGGTGCGGGGGCAAAAGCAGATAAGACGCAGCCCGGGGGAGCGTGCCCTGTGAGTGCTTCTCCATGCCAGCTCCGGCTTCAGTTGCCAGTTTCTCTCCCCTTCTGTCTTGCCGACTCCGGTCAGGGGGCTGCACCCCAGCTTCCCTCCATCTATGTGGGGTGGGGTTTGAAGCTTCATGTTGAGCTGTACGCTTGTGAACGGGAACGGCTCCACAGCCTCAAAGTTTGCAGTCAGTCGGAGTCGGGCCAGTCGATGTAGTGGGCTCCGCCGCCTTAGGGGCCTAAGAAGTACCACTACGCTACCGCGGCGGAGGCAGACGACGCGCATCACATATTAGCTAGTGCTTTGGCACGGGGGGGGGGGTCTCAGCTGGAAAAGGACAAGCAGCTCTAACAGAGTAAAAATGACAGGGTTGGGATTCGAGCCCACGGATCTTTGCATGAGGGCTTGTGAGTTGGGGGCGGGGGGGGGGCAAGCAGCTTTGACAGAGCAGAAATGACAGGGGCGGGATTCGAGCCCACGGACTTTGGCATGAGGGCTTGTGAGTCGGTCGGGGGGGGGACAAGCAGCTCTGACAGAGCAAAAATGACAGGGGCGGGATTCGAACCCACGGACTTTGCCATGCGGGTTTGTGAGTTTATATGGAAGTGGGCGGGGGGGGGAGGGAAGGAATCGAGAAGTTAAGACGCAGCCCGGGGGAGCCTGAGATAAGACGCAGCCCGGGGGAGCGTGCCCGGTGAGAGCTCTTTCATGCCAGCTCCCGTTTCAGTTGTGCCAGACTCTCATTCTGAAGCTTCCGAGTCGCTGCCAGACCCTCATCCTCATTCTGAGTCTTGGCGATCCTGCCGGTAGTTGCCGTCTCTAGTCCGCCGAAGCCACTTGACTTCTTTGCCGCCGTTGAGGCGTCGGACTTTGCAGTCGGTTGGAGTCGAGCCAGTCGATGTAGTGGGCTCTGCCGCCTTAGGGGCCTAAGATGTACCACTACGCTACCGCGGCGGAGGCAGACCACGCGCATCACATTTTAGCTAGTGCTTTGATATCCAGGATTTTGTACATTTAGTCGCGCTTGTCTTTTTCGGAAAAGGACAAGCAGCTCTGAATCCAGGATTTCGTGCATTCAGTCGCGCTTGTCCTTTTCGGAAAAGAACAACCAGCTCTAAATTCAGGATTTTGTACATTTGGTCGCGCTTGCCCTTTTCGGAAAAGGACAAGTAGCTCTAAATCCAGGATTTTGTGCATGTAGTCGCGCTTGTCCCTTTCGGAAAAGGACAATAAGCTCTAAACTCGAGATTTTCTATTTCTTGGGTCCGGAAATTCGGAAAATTGCTGGTGATTTTCAAGTGATAAATTCTGTTCATAAAATGTGCCTTTTAATAGGAGCCGGCTGCGAATCTCGAGGTCCCCCCTTTCTTTTCGTGTGGCTGCTCTTAGCCTTCTGGTTTGCTACATTTAGTCGCGCTTGTCCTTTTCGGAAAAGGACAAGCAGCTCTAAATCCAGGATTTTGTGAATGTAGTCGCGCTTGTCCTTTTCGGAAAAGGACAAGCAGCTCTAAATCCAGGATTTTGCGCTTTAGTCGCGCTTGTCCTTTTCGGAAAAGGACAAGCAGCTCTAAATCCAGGATTTTGTAGATTTAGTCGCGCTTGTCCTTTTCGGAAAAGGACAAGCAGCTCTTAATCCAGGATTTTGCTGATTTAGTCGCGCTTGTACTTTTCGGAAAAGGACAAGCAGCTCTAAATCCAGGATTTTGTGCATTTAGTCGTGCTTGTCCTTTTCGGAAAAGGACAAGCAGCTCTTAATCCAAGTTTTTTGTGCATTTAGTCGCGCTTGTCCTTTTCGGAAAAGGACAAGCAGCTCTAAATTCGAGATTTTCTACATTCTTGCCTCCGGAAATTCGGAAAATTGCTGGTGATTTTCAAGTGATAAATTCTGTTCATAAAATGTGCCTTTTAATAGGAGCCGGCTGCGAATCTCGAGGTCCCCCCCTTTCTTTTCGTGTGGGTGCTCTTAGCCTTCTGGTTTGCTACATTTAGTCGCGCTTGTCCTTTTCGGAAAAGGACAAGCAGCTCTAAATCCAGGATTTTGTGCATGTAGTCGCGCTTGTCCTTTTCGGAAAAGGACAAGAAGCTCTTAATCCAGGATTTTGCTGATTTAGTCGCGCTTGTCCTTTTCGGAAAAGGACAAGCAGCTCTAAATCCAGGATTTTGTGCATGTAGTCGCGCTTGTCCTTTTCGGAAAAGGACAAGCAGCTCTAAATCCAGGATTTTGCGCTTTAGTCGCGCTTGTCCTTTTCGGAAAAGGAAAAGCAGCTCTAAATCCAGGATTTTGTAGATTTAGTCGCGCTTGTCCTTTTCGGAAAAGGACAAGCAGCTCTTAATCCAGGATTTTGCTGATGTAGTCGCGCTTGTCCTTTTCGGAAAAGGACAAGCAGCTCTAAATCCAGGATTTTGTGCATTTAGTCGTGCTTGTTCTTTTCGGAAAAGGACAAGCAGCTCTTAATCCAAGTTTTTTGTGCATTTAGTCGCGCTTGTCCTTTTCGGAAAAGGACAAGCAGCTCTAAATTCGAGATTTTCTACATCCTTGCCTCCGGAAATTTGGAAAATTGCTGGTGATTTTCAAGTGATAAATTCTGTTCATAAAATGTGTCTTTTAATGAGAGCCGGCTGCGATTCTCGAGGGCCCCCCCTTTCTTTTCGTGTGACTGCTCTTAGGCTTCCGGTTTTCTAGATTTAGGCGCGCTTGTCCTTTTCGGAAAAGGACAGGCAGCTCTAAATCCAGGATTTTGTAGATTTAGTCGTGCTTGTCCTTTTCGGCAAAGGACAAGCAGCTCTTAATCCAGGATTTTGCTGATTTAGTCGCGCTTGTCCTTTTCGGAAAAGGACAAGCAGCTCTAAATCCAGGATTTTGTGCATTTAGTCGTGCTTGTCCTTTTCGGAAAAAGACAAGCAGCTCTTAATCCAAGTTTTCTGTGCATTTAGTCGCGCTTGTCCTTTTCGGAAAAGGACAAGCAGCTCTAAAACCAGGATTTTGTAGATTTAGTCGTGCTTGGCTGAGCCTACAAAAACCGACCGAGCGCGTACAAACAATGAGTTTTATCGTAAATGGGTCGCTAGATTCTCAGGTTTACTATGTCGTCGACTGTACTTGCACAGGATCGCCAACTCGACAGTCAAACTTGACGTCGACGTGTGACTCTACATCCTGGGCCGGGCCATTTCAGCCGTTGCTTGATCAGCCCGAACGTCGCCTGTATCGGCAACAAGCTTCCAACGTCGTATCCGACGCCCAATCCTGGCGTGAATTCGCTACCGCCTCGAGGTCGACGAGACGGAAGAAACCTCACAACAACTTCTCCGACGAGCTCTTCGAACTTGCTTGCTTGAGGGTCTTTCAGGGCGTTCAGGGAATAAGCCCCTAAGCCCCTAACCCCGCCCGATTTTCAATTTTTACCAAAACGATTGACCCCATTCGGGAGCCACGGACTTTGCCATGAGGGCTTGTGAGTTTATATGGGAGTGGGGGGTGAGGGGGGGGGGGGGGGGGGGGAGGAAGGAATCGAGAAGTTAGGACGTAGCCCGGGGGAGCTTGAGATAAGACGCAGCCCGGGGGAGCGTGCCCGGTGAGTGCTCTTTCATGCCAGCTCCCATTCTCTTTGTTGCTCTGTTTCTGAGCGGCCAGCCTTTGAACTCTTTGGCTTCAGTTGCTTGCTGGTCTCTCTCATGACCTTGATGGCATCAGGTCTTCCTTTTTCCACTGTCTGGCCAGTCCCATCGGCAGTATCCCTTCAGGAGCTTCTGCCACTGGCATTGTGGCCGAACGGCTGCACAGTTCAATTCTGCAGAGGTCGATCTGGTTCATGTAGTGGGCTCCGCCGCCTTAGGGGCCTAAGATGTACCACTACGCTATCGCGGCGGAGGCAGACTGGGGGGGGGGGGGGGGGGGGGGGGGGGGGGGGGGGGGGGGGGGGGGGGGGGGGGGGGGGGGGGGGGGGGGGGGGGGGGGGGGGGTGGGGGGCGGGGGGGGGGGGGGGGGGGGGGGGGGGGGGGGGGGGGGGGGGGGGGGGGGGGGGGGGGGGGGGTGGAAAAGGACAAGCAGCTCTAACAGAGCAAAAATGACAGGGGCGGGATTCGAGCCCACGGACTTTGACATGAGGGCTTGTGAGTGGGGGGGGGGGGGCAGAGAGACAGAGACCAGGAGGCCTTGTGAAAAGGCCCAAAAGAGGGTGTTCCCAAGGTCGGAAAGAGATTAGCAAGGAGTGTGATGCACATGCGTGCCAGAAGAAGCCCAAAAGAGGCCCGGAAGAGGCCAGCAAGAGGTCCGGAAGAGCTCGCGACGAGGCCGGGAAGAGGCACCAGAAAAAGCAGACATGGAGTGTGACAGCGCGTGCGTGTAAGAGCTCGTAGGACTATTACTACTATTACTAGTCATACTACTATTACTACTATTACTATTATTACTATTACTATTATTACTATATTACTACTATTACTATTATTACTATTATTACTACTATTACTACTATTACTACTATTACTACTATTACTACTATTACTACTATTACTACTATTACTACTATTACTATTATTATTACTATCACTACTATTACTATATTATTACTACTGAGACGGGACCATAGCCGAGCCTCCAAAACCCGACCGCGCGCGTACACACAATGCGCTTTTCCGTAAATGGGTCGCTAGACTCTCAGCATTACCAGTCTGTCGACTGTACTTGCACAGGATCGCACACTCGACAGTCCATCTGGCTCTTTGAAAAGCTGCGACGTCAGCAGAGCGCCGGTGGGTTCCGAAAGCGCAAACTTGCCGTGCTGGAGATTCCTGTGCCCCTGCGACTCCGTCGGATCGAAAGCAGCCGACGATGGGCCTCATGGCAACAACAAGATGTCAGTCGCAAAAGACAAGCAGCCAGGAGAGCTGCGACGAAGGCGGATGCAAAGCCTTACGACAACATCGCCGATGAGCTCTTCGAACTTGCTTGCTTGAGGGTCTTTCATGGAGTTCAGGGATAAGCCCCTAAGCCCCTAACCCCGCCCGATTTTCATTTTTTACCAAAACCATTGACCCTATTCGGGCACTAAACAGCCTGCCCCCTTCGCCCCCCCCCCCCCCCCACCCAGCTCTTGGCCAGGAAGCCTACAACCGTTACAAGCTCCAAAGTAGTGCAGCATCGACGATTTTGCTGCTTTTGTCGGGTTTCCCTCGCTTTCGGCCGCCTTGGAAGCCGAAGGGGCCTTGGAGATGGTCTCCGGAAAAGGAGCGGGAACTGCAAAATCAGCGATTTTGGCGTTTTAGTGGAGTTTCCCTCCCTTCCGATGATCTCAGACGCCTGAAATGCAAGAAGTTCGAGGGGCCTCGAAAATGGTTTTCGGAAAAGGAATGGGCACTGCAAAATCGAAGATTTTGATGCTTTTGTGGTGTTTTCCTCATTTCGGGCCTTGGAAGCCAGAAATTTCCAACAACCCAAGGGGCCTTGGAAATGGCCTCCGGAAAAGGAGCGGGGGCTGCAAAATCAGCGATTTTGGTGCTTTTGTGAAGTTTCCCTGCCTTTACGGCGGCCTTGGAAGTCAGAAATACCTTCACAAAATCCCTGGGGAGCCTTGGAACTGGCTTCCGGAAAAGGAGTGAGTACTGCAAAATGCACGATTTTGGTGCTTTTGTGGTGTTTCTCCCATTTCGGGCTTTGAAAGCCGGAAATCACTGAAAATTCGTGGGGCCTTGGAAATGGCGTCCGGAAAAGGAGCACGTATTGCAAAATCGCCGATTTTGGTGTTTTTGTGGTGTTTCCCGCATTTCGGCAGCCTTGGAAGCCGTAAATCCTTGAAAGTCCGAGGGGCCTTCGAAATGGCCTCCGGAAAAGAGGCGGGTACTGCAAAATCGACGATTTTGGTGCTTTTGTGGAGTTTCCCCCTTTTCGGCGGCCTTGGAAGCCGGAAATCCCTGAAAATGCGAAGGGCCTTGGAAATGGCCACCGGAAAAGGAGCACATATTGCAAAATCGACGATTTTGGTGCTTTTGTGGTGTTTCCCCCATTTCGGCAGCCTTGGAAGCAGGAAATCCCTGAAAATCCGAGGGGCCTTGGAAATAGCTTCCGGAAAAGGAGCATGTATTGCAAAATCGACGATTTTGGTGCTTTTATGGGGTTCCCCCCATTTCGGCAGCCTTGGGAAATCCGTGAAAATCCGAGGGGCCTTGGAAATGGTCTCGGGAAAAGGAGCGGGCACTGCAAAATCGACGATTTTGGTGCTTTTAAGGGGTTTCTTCCATTTCGGGCTTTGGAAGCCGGAAATCTCTGAAAATTCGAGGCGCCTTGGAAATGGCTTCCGGAAAAGGAGCACGTATTGCAAAATCGACGATTTTGGTGCTTTTGTGGGGTTTCCCCCATTTCGGCAGCCTTGGAAGCCGGAAATCCTTGAAAATCCAAGGCGCCTGGGAAATGGCCTTCGGAAAAGGAGCGGGTACTGCAAAATCGACGATTTTGCTGCTTTTGTGGGGTTCCCCTATTTCCGCGGCCTTGCAAGCCGGAAATCCGTGAAAATCTGAGGGGCCTTGGAACTGGCCTCCGGAAAAGGAGTGAGTACTGCAAAATCCACGATTTTGGTGCTTTTGTGGTGTTTCTCCCATTTCGGGCTTTGGAAGCCGGAAATCCTTGAAAATCCAAGGCGCCTGGGAAATGGCCTTCGGAAAAGGAGCGGGTACTGCAAAATCGACGTTTTTGGTGCTTTTGTGGGGTTCCCCTATTTCCGCGGCCTTGCAAGCCGGAAATCCGTGAAAATCTGAGGGGCCTTGGAAATGGCCTCCGGAAAAGGAGCGGGTACTGTAAAATCCACGATTTTGGTGCTTTTGTGAAGTTTCCCCCTTTTCGGCGGCCTTGGAAGCCGGAAATCCCTGAAAATCCGAAGGGCCTTGGAAATGGCCACCGGAAAAGGAACACATATTGCAAAATCGACGATTTTGGTGCTTTTGTGGTGTTTCCCCCATTTTGGCAGCCTTGGAAGCAGGAAATCCTTGAAAATCCGAGGGGCCTTGGAAATAGCTTCCGGAAAAGGAGCATGTATTGCAAAATCGACGATTTTGGTGCTTTTATGGGGTTCCCCCCATTTCGGCAGCCTTGGGAAATTGGTGAAAATCCGAGGGGCGTTGGAAATGGTCTCCGGAGAAGGAGAGAGTACTGCAAAATCGACGATTTTGGTGCTTTTGTGGGGTTTCTTCCATTTCGGGCCTTGCAAACCGGAAATCACTGAAAATCCGAGGCGCCTTGGAAATGGCCTCCGGAAAAGGAGCACGTACTGCAAAATCGACGATTTTGGTGCTTTTGTGGGGTTTCTACCTTTTTGGTGCTTGGAAGCCGGAAATTTCCTCAAAATATCAAGGAGCCTTGGAAATGGGTTCCGGAAAAGGAAGGGGCACTGCAAAATCGACAATTTTGCAGCTTTTGTGAGGTTTTCTCGCTATTTCGGGCCTTGGAAAGTAGAAATTCTCGCAAAATCCCAAGGGGCTTTGGAAGTGGCATCGGAAGCCTGAAATCCAAGAGATTCGAGGGGCCTTGGAAATGGCCTCCGGAAAAGGAAGTGGTACTGCAAAATCGACGATTTTGATGCTTGTGTGGGGTTGTCGCCATTTCGGGTCTTGGAAGACAGAAATTCTCTAAAAATCGCAAGGGACTCCGGAAATTGTCTCCGGAGAATGAGCGGGGACCGCAAAATCGACGATTTTTGTGCTTTTGTGTAGTTTCCCTTCCTTTCGGCGGCCTTGGCAGCTGGAAATACCTTGAAAATCCCGGGCAAGTTTGGAAATGGTATCCGGAAAAGGAGCAGACAGGAACCAAGGGAAAAAGGGAGCCAGGCAGCCAGGCAGGCAGGGAGGCAGGGTCAGAGGTCCAGAGAGCTAGGGAGCCAGGCTGCCAGGAAGACAGAGAAATGGGGGGGGGGGCAGAGAGACAAAGACCCGGAGGCCTTGTGAAAAGGCCCAAAAGAGGGTGTTCCCAAGGTCGGAAAGAGTCCAGCAAAGAGTGTGACGCACGGGCGTGGCAGAAGCAGTCCAAAAGAGACAGGGAAGAGGCCAGCAAGAGGCCCGAAAGAGCTCGCGACGAGGCCGGGAAGAGGCCCCAAAAAGGCAGACAGGGAGTGTGACAGCGCGTGCGTGTAAGAGCTCGTAGCACTATTACTACTATTACTAGTCATACTACTATTACTACTATTACTATTATTACTATTACTATTATTACTACTATTACTACTATCACTATTATTACTACTATTACTACTATTACTACTATTACTACTATTACTACTATTACTACTATTACTACTATTACTATTATTATTACTATCACTACTATTACTATATTATTACTACTGAGACGGGACCATAGCCGAGCCTCCAAAAACCGCCCGCGCGCGTACACACAATGCGCTTTTCCGTAAATGGGTCGCTAGACTCTCAGCATTACCAGTCTGTCGACTGTACTTGCACAGGATCGCTACCTCGACAGTCAAACTTGCCGTCGAAGCGTGACTCTGCGGCGAATGCACTGCGCAGATGCCAGAACAATTTGGAGCAGGCCAGGCAGCACCGCGAGAGCTGCAACTACAAGCTGGCCGATGCTCAGAGACGGAAAAATGGCGCCGAAGCGCCTATCACGGAGGCCGAGAGAGGCGCGGAAACCTCGGCGGGACATCGTGAACAAGCTCTTCGAACATGTTTGCTTGAGGGTCTTTCAGGGAGTTCAGGGAATAAGCCCCTAAGCCCCTAACCCCGCCCGATTTTCATTTTTTACCAAAACCATTGAACCTATTCGGGCATTAAACAGCCTGTCCCCCTCGCTCCCTCCCCCCCCCCCCCGGCTTTTGTCGGGTTTCCCTCGCTTCCGGCCGCCTTGGAAGCCGGAAATTCCCTCAAAATCCCAAGGGGACTTGGAAATGGTCTCCGGGAAAGGAGCGGGAACTGCAAAATCGACGATTTTTGTGCTTTTGTGGGGTTTTCTTCATTTCGGGTTCAAGGGGCCTTGGAAATGGCTTCCGGAGAAGGAGCGGGGACTGCAAAATCGACGATTTTGGTGTTTTCGTGGGGTTTTATCTATTTCGGTACTTGGAAGCGGGAAATTTTCTCAAAATACCAAGGGGCTTTGGAGGGCTGCAAAATCGAGGATTTTGGCGCTTTTGTGGGGTTTCCCCCACTTCGGGCCCAAGGGGCCTTGGAAATAGCCTCCGGAGAAGGAGCGGGGACTGCAAAATCAACGATTTTGATGCTTTTGTGTGGTTTTTTTTTTTTTCGGGCCTTGGAAGTCGAAAATTTTCTCAAAATCTCAAGGGACCTTGGAAATGGTCTCCGGAAGAGGAGTCGGGACTGCAAAATCGATGATTTTGGTGGTTTTGTGGGCTTTCCCCATTTCGGGCCTTGGCAGCCGGAAATTCTCTCAAACTCCCAAGCGGTCCTGGAAATGGGCTCCGGAAAAGGAGCGGGGACTGCAAAATCGACGATTTTGGTGTTTGTGTGACGTTTTCCTCATTTCGGGCCTTGGAAGGCGGAAATTCGCCCAAAATTCCAAGGGGCCTTGGAAATGGCCTCCGGAAAAGGAGTGGGTACTGCAAAATCGACGATTTTGGTGCTTTTGTGGAGTTTCACCCTTTTCGGCGGCCTTGGAAGCCGGAAATCCCTGAAAATCCGAAGGGCCTTGGAAATGCCCCCCGGCAAAGGAGCACATATTGCAAAATCGACGATTTTGGCGCTTTTGGCGGTGTTTCCCCCATTTCGGCAGCCTTGGAAGCAGGAAATCCTTGAAAATCCGAGGGGCCTTGGAAATAGCTTCCGGAAAAGGAGCGGGCACTGCAAAATCTACGATTTTGGTGCTTTTGTGGGGTTCCCCCCATTTCGGCGGCCTTGCAAGCCGGAAATCCCTGAAAATCCGAGGGGCCTTGGAAATGGCCTCGGGAAAAGGAGCGGGTACTGCAAAATCGACTATTTTGATTCTTTTGTGGGGTTTCTCCCATTTCGGGCATTGGAAGCCGGAAATCTCAGAAAATTCGAGGCGCCTTGGAAATGGCTTCCGGAAAAGGAGCACGTATTGCAAAATCGACGATTTTGGTTGCTTTTGTGGGGTTTTCCCCATTTCGGCAGCCTTGGAAGCCGGAAATCCTTGAAAATCCGAGGGGCCTTGGAAATAGCTTCCGGAAAAGGAGCACGTACTGCAAAATCGACGATTTTTGTATTTTTGTGGTGTTCCCCCATTTCGGCACCCTTAAAAGCCGGAAATCCGTGAAAATCCGAGGGGCCTTGGAACTGGCTTCCGGAAAAGGAGTGAGTACTGCAAAATCCACGATTTTGGTGCTTTTGTGGTGGTTCTTCCATTTCGGGCTTTGAAAGCCGGAAATCACTGAAAATTCGAGGGGCCTTGGAAATGGCTTCCGGAAAAGGAGCACGTATTGCAAAATCGGCGATTTTTGTGTTTTTGTGGTGTTTCCCCCATTTCGGCAGCCTTGGAAGCCGTAAATCCTTGAAAATCCGAGGGGCCTTGGAAATGGCCTCCGGAAAAGGAGCGGGTACTGCAAAATCGACGATTTTGGTGCTTTTGTGGAGTTTCCCCCTTTTCGGCGGCCTTGGAAGCCGGAAATCCCTGAAAATCAGAAGGGCCTTGGAAATGGCCACCGGAAAAGGAGCACATATTGCAAAATCGACGATTTTGGTGCTTTTGTGGTGTTTCCTCCATTTCGGCAGCCTTGGAAGCAGGAAATCCTTGAAAATCCGAGGGGCCTTGGAAATAGCTTCCGGAAAAGGAGCACGTACTGCAAAATCGACGATTTTGGTGCTTTTGTGGGGTTCCCCCCATTTCGGCAGCCTTGGGAAATCCGTGAAAATCCGAGGGGCCTTGGAAATGGCCTCGGGAAAAGGAGCGGGTACTGCAAAATCGACGATTTTGGTGCTTTTGTGGGGTTTCTTCCATTTCGGGCTTTGGAAGCCGGAAATCTCTGAAAATTCGAGGGGCCTTGGAAATGGCTTCCGGAAAAGGAGCACGTATTGCAAAATCGACGATTTTGGTGCTTTTGTGGGGCTTCCGCCATTTCGACAGCCTTGGAAGCCGGAAATCCTTGAAAATCCAAGGCGCCTGGGAAATGGCCTCCGGAAAAGGAGCGGGTACTGCAAAATCGACGATTTTGGTGCTTTTGTGGGGTTTCCCTATTTCCGCGGCCTTGCAAGCCGGAAATCCGTGAAAATCTGAGGGGCTTTGGAACTGGCCTCCGGAAAAGGAGTGAGTACTGCAAAACCCACGATTTTGGTGCTTTTGTGGTGTTTCTGCCATTTCGGGCTTTGGAAGCCGGAAATCCCTGAAAATTCGAGGGGCCTTGGAAATGGCTTCCGGAAAAGGAGTACGTATTGCAAAATCGACGATTTTGGTGCTTTTGTGGTGTTTCCACCATTTCGACAGCCTTGGAAGCCGTAAATCCTTAAAAATCCGAGGGGCCTTGGAAATGGCCTCCGGAAAAGGAGCGGGCACTGCAAAATCGACGATTTTGGTGCTTTTGTGGAGTTGCCCCTTTTTGGCGGCCTTGGAAGCCGGAAATCCCTGAAAATCCGAAGGGCCTTGGAAATGGCCACCGGAAAAGGAGCACATATTGCAAAATCGACGATTTTGGTGCTTTTGTGGTGTTTCCACCATTTCGGCAGCCTTGGAAGCAGGAAATCCTTGAAAATCCGAGGGGCCTTGGAAATAGCTTCCGGAAAAGGAGCACGTACTGCAAAATCGACGATTTTGGTGCTTTTGTGGGGTTCCCCCCATTTCGGCAGCCTTGGGAAATCCGTGAAAATCCGAGGGGCCTTGGAAATGGACTCCGGAAAAGGAGAGAGTACTGCAAAATCGACGATTTTCGTGCTTTCGTGGGGTTTCCCCCATTTCGGGCCTTGGAAACCGGAAATCACTGAAAATCCGAGCCGCCTTGGAAATGGCCTCCGGAAAAGGAGCACGTACTGCAAAATCGACGATTTTGGTGCTTTTGTGTGGTTTTCCACATTTGGGGCCTTGGAAGCCGGAAATTCACTAAAAATCACAAGGGGCCTTGGAAATGGTCTCCGGAACGACGATTTTGGCGCTTTTGTGGGGTTTCCTTTATTTCGGGCCTTGGAAGCCGGAAAGTTCTTAAAAATCCCAAGGGGGCTTGGACATGGCCTCCGGAAGAGGAGCGGGGACTGCAAAATCGACGATTTTGGTGCTTTTGTGGAGTTTCCGTCCCTTTCGGCGGCCTTGGCAGCTGGAAATACCTTGAAAATCCCCGGAGAGTTTGGAAGTGGCTTCGGAAAGGGAGCAGCCAGGAACCAAGGGAAAAAGGGAGCCAGGCAGCCAGGCAGCCAGGGAGGCAGGGCCAGGGGTCCAGAGAGCTAGAGAGCCATGCTGCCAGGAAGGCAGAAAAACGAGGGGGCAGAGAGCCAGGGACCCGGAGGCCTTGTGAAAAGGCCCAATAGAGGGTCTTCCCAAGGCCGGAAAGAGACCAGCAAGGAGTGTGACGCACACGCGCGCCAGAAGAAGCCCAAAGGAGGCCAGGAAGAGGCCAGCAAGAGGCCCGGAAGAGCTCGCGACGAGGCCGGAAAGAGGCCCCAAAAAAGCAGACATGGAGTGTGACAGCGCGTGCGTGTAAGAGCTCGTAGCACTATTACTACTATTACTAGTCATACTACTATTACTACTATTACTAATATTACTATTACTATTATTACTACTATTACTACTATTACTATTATTACTACTATTACTACTATTACTACTATTACTACTATTACTACTATTACTACTATTATTACTATTACTACTATTATTACTATTACTACTATTACAATATTAATACTACTGAGACTGAACCACAGCCGAGCCTCCAAAACCCGACCCCGCGTGTACACACAATGCGTTTTTCCGTAAATGAGTCGCTAGACTCTCAGCATCACCAGTCTGTCGACTGTACTTGCACAGGATCGCAAGCTCTACGGCCCAGCCGTACTGGCGAACGGAACTTTCTCGCCAGCAATTTCTACGAGGCAGATCGCGAGCGCAGGTGTAACGCATCTCCTGCAGAAGCTCCGATCAACGCCTGAAATCGACACTTTCGGTGTGTCCGACTTCGGGAGCGCCATCATTCCGGCCCCGATCACCGAGCAAGTGGAGGCTGACTGGAAAACAGCCAATCCAGTGACTGCCACGGCGGGACATCGTGAACAAGCTCTTCGAACATGTTTGCTTGAGGGTCTTTCAGGGAGTTCAGGGAATAAGCCCCTAAGCCCCTAACCCCGCCCAATTTTCAATTTTTACCAAAACGATTGACCCCATGTGGGACTCTAAACAGCTCCGCTCCCCTCCTCCCCCCCCCCCCCCCCCCCCCCCCCCCCCCCCCCCCCCCCCCCCCCCCCCCCCCCCCCCCCGGTCAGCAAGCCCAGAATCGTTTCGAGTCTGAAATGACTGTCAAAAATGAAGATTTTGGATGCTTTTGTGTGGTTTTCTCTATTTCGGGCCTTGGAAGTCGGGAATTCTTTAAAAATCCTAAGGGGCCTTGAACGTGGTTTCCGGAAAAGGAGCTTGGATTGCAAACTCGACGATTTTGATGCTTTTGTGAAAGGTTTCCTCCCTTCCGGTGGCGTTGGAAACCGGAAATACACTGAAAATCACCGGGGAGCTTGGAAATGGTCTCCGGAAAAGGAATGGGTACTGCAAAATCCATGATTTTGGTGCTTTTGTGAGGTTTTCTGCCTATTTCGGGCCTTGGAAGCCGGAAATTGCATTGAAAATCTCAAGGGGCCTTGGGAATGGTTTCCGGAAAAGGAAGGGGTACTGCAAAATCGATGATTTTGCTGCTTTTGTGGGGTTTTCCCTCTATTTCGGCCCTTGGAAGCCAGACATTCCCTCAAAATCGCAGGGGACCTTGGAAATGGCTTCCGGAAAAGGGAGGCGTACTGCAAAATCGATGAATCTGGTGCTTTTGTGGGCTTTTCTCCTATTTCGGGCCTTGGAAGCCGGAAATCTCCTCATTATCCCAAGAGGTCTTGGAAATGGTTTCTTTGGAAGCCGGAAATTCCCTCAAAATCCCAAGGGACCTTGGAAATGGGCTCCGGAAAAGGAACGGGTACTGCAAAATCGACGATTTTGGTGCTTTTGTGGGGTTTTCACCATTTCCGGCCTTGGAAGCCGGAAATTCACTAAAAATCCCACGGGGCCTTTGAAATGGCCTCCGGAAAAGGAAGCGGTGCTGCAAAATCGACGATTTCGGTGCTTTTGTGGTGTTTTCCCCATTTCGGGCTTTGGCAGCCGCAAGTTCTCTAAAAATCCCAAGGGACTTTGGAAAAGGTCTCCGGAAGGAAGGGGTGCTGCAAAATCAACGATTTTGGAGCTTTTGTGGTGTTTTCCTCTTATTTCGGGTCTTGGAATTCAGAAATTCCCTCAAAATCCCAAGGGACCTTGGAAATGGGCTCCGGAAAAGGAAGGGATACTGCAAAATCGACGATTTTGGTGCTTTTGTGAGGTTTTCCACATTTCGGGCCTTGGAAGTCGGAAATTCTTTAAAAATCCCACGGATCCTTGGAAATGGTTTCCGGAAAAGGAAGCGGTACTGCAAAATCAGCGATTTTGGTGCTTTTGTGGTGTTTCTCCATTTCGGGCTTTGGCAAACGGAAATTCTCTAAAAATCCAAGGGGCCTTGGAAAAGGTGTCCGGAAAAGGAAGGGGTGCTGCAAAATCGACGATTTTGGAGTTCTTGTGGTGTTTTCCTCCTATTCCGGAAATTCCCTCAAAATCCCAAGGGCCTTGGAAATGGGCTCCGGAAAGGAAGGGATACTGCAAAATCGACGATTTTGGTGCTTTTGTGACGTTTTCTCCCATTTCGGCAGCCTTGGAAGCCGTAAATCCTTGAAAATCCGAGGGGCCTTGGAAATGGCCTCCGGAAAAGGAGCGGGTACTGCAAAATCGACGATGTTGGTGCTTTTTTGTGGAGTTTCCCCCTTTTCGGCGGCCTTGGAAGCCGGAAATCCCTGAAAATCCGAAGGGCCTTGGAAATGGCCACCGGAAAAGGAGCACATATTGCAAAATCGACGATTTTGGTGCTTTTGTGGTGTTTCCCCCATTTCGGCAGCCTTGGAAGCAGGAAATCCTTGAAAATCCGAGGGGCCTTGGAAATAGCTTCCGGAAAAGGAGCACGTACTGCAAAATCGACGATTTTGGTGGTTTTGTGGGGTTCCCCCCATTTCGGCAGCCTTGGGAAATCCGTGAAAAACCGAGGGGCCTTGGAAATGGCCTCGGGAAAAGGAGCGGGCACTGCAAAATCGACGATTTTGGTGCTTTTGTGGGCTTTCTTCCATTTCGGGCTTTGGAAGCCGAAAATCTCTGAAAATTCGAGGCGCCTTGGAAATGGCTTCCGGAAAAGGAGCACGTATTGCAAAATCGACGATTTTGTACTTTTGTGGGGTTTCCCCATTTCGGCAGCCTTGGAAGCCGGAAATCCTTGAAAATCCAAGGCGCCTGGGAAATGGTCCCGGAAAAGGAGCGGGTACTGCAAAATCGACGATTTTGGTGCTTTTGTGGGGTTCCCCTATTTCCGCGGCCTTGCAAGCCGGAAATCCATGAAAATCTGAGGGGCCTTGGAACTGGCCTCCGGAAAAGGAGTGAGTACTGCAAAATCCACGATTTTGGTGCTTTTGTGGTGTTTCTCCCATTTCGGGCTTTGGAAGCCGGAAATCCCTGAAAATTCGAGGGGCCTTGGAAATGGCTTCCGGAAAAGGAGCACGTATTGCAAAATCGGCGATTTTGGTGTTTTTGTGGTGTTTCCCCCATTTCGGCAGCCTTGGAAGCCGTAAATCCTTGAAAATCCGAGGGGCCTTGGAAATGGCCTCCGGAAAAGGAGCGGGTACTGCAAAATCGACGATTTTGGTGCTTTTGTGGAGTTTCCCCCTTTTCGGCGGCCTTGGAAGCCGGAAATCCCTGAAAATCCGAAGGGCCTTGGAAATGGCCACCGGAAAAGGAGCACATATTGCAAAATCGACGATTTTGATGCTTTTGTGGTGTTTCCCCCATTTCGGCAGCCTTGGAAGCAGGAGATCCTTGAAAATCCGAGGGGCCTTGGAAATAGCTTCCGGAAAAGGAGTACGTACTGCAAAATCGACGATTTTGGTGCTTTTGTGGGGTTCCCCCCATTTCGGCAGCCTTGGGAAATCCATGAAAATCCTAGGGGCCTTGGAAATGGCCTCCGGAAAATGAGAGAGTACTGCAAAATCGACGATTTTCGTGCTTTCTTGGGGTTCCCCCCATTTCGGGCCTTGGAAACCGGAAATCACTGAAAATCCGAGGCGCCTTGGAAATGGCCTTCGGAAAAGGAGCACGTACTGCAAAATCGACGATTTTGGTGCTTTTGTGGGGTTTCCCCCATTTTGGTGCCTTGGAAGCCGGAAATCCTTGAAAATCCAAGGCGCCTGGGAAATGGCCTCCGGAAAAGGAGCGGGTACTGCAAAATCGACGATTTTGGTGCTTTTGTGGGGGTCCCCTATTTCCGCGGCCTTGCGAGCCGGAAATCACTGAAAATCCGAGGGGCCTTGGAAATGGCCTCGGGAAAAGGAGCGGGTACTGCAAAATCGACGATTTTGGTGCGTTTGTGGAGTTTCACCTTTTCGGCGGGCTTGGAAGCCGGACATCCTGAAAATGCTAGGGGACTTGCAAATGACCTCCGGAAAAGGAGCGGGTATTGCAAAATGAATGATTTTGGTGCTTTTGTGGAGTTTCCCCCATTTCGGCAGCCTTGAAAGCCGGAAATAACTGAATACCCGAGGCGCCTTGGAAATGGCCTCCAGAAAAGGAGCGGGTATTGCAAAATCGACGTTTTTGGTGCTTCTGTGGGGTTTCCCACATTTCGGGCCTTGGAAGCAGGAAATCCCTGAAAATTCGAAGGGGCTTTGGAAATGGCACCCGGAAAAGGAGCACGTATTGCAAAATCGGCGATTTTGGTGCTTTTGTGGAGTTTCCCCCATTTCGCGCCTTGGCAGTCG
>CAJNDT010003816.1:0-20375 GCA_905221615.1 Symbiodinium sp. CCMP2592
TAGACTAAATTGAGGCTTTGTTAGTGTTGAGGGATTGCCGGGGTTTGGGGGTGCTTGTGGTTTCACTGCTTTTAGTGGGCCGTTGCATAAGCCTTCAAGCTCGTCGTCTGCCCCGTTGTCTGCCCCGCGATTGCTCTCTGTTGGTTCGGGCTAGACTAGATTGAGGCTTTCTTATTGTTGAGGGAGTGCTGGGCTTTGGGGGCGCTTGTGGTTTTACTGCTTTGAGGGGGCCGTTCCTTATGCCTTCGAACTCGTCGTCGGCACTACGAGTGCTCCCTGTTTGCTCGGGCTGCTCTTGGTTGAAGCTTTGGTAGTGTTTAGGGATTGCCGCGGTTTTGGTGTCTTTGTTGTTTGAAAGAAGGTCAAGGTTCTCGGGGGCGTTTCTGCCTAGGCTCGGGAGATTTTTCTTTCGTGGGAGGGTCCCCGCTTGCGACGTGTCAGGGGTGCGAGGTGGGTTGGGGCTCAGAGGCGGAGGGGTTCGAGTGCGAGCATCTCACCCTGAGGTTTTTTCTGCTTGAAGGGGGACCACTTGGACTGTGCCAGCAGGCGCTCCAAGCGTCTCGCACGCACCCATCCTCCTCGGGCGGCCATCGTGGCGGCCAGGCCACGTTTTGACAACCCGAAGTGACGATCCAGGCCTTGAAGTGAGAATCAGGGTTTTCGGGGTTAGGGGTTTAGGGTTTGGGGTTGAAAGAGCTTCTGCGTTTTTGGTGCTTAGCCGCCACTTGCCAGGCCTGATGGATTGCCGGCAGGTGGCAATCTTAGGGGGTCTAGATTGTGGGGGGTATAGATTGCCAACAGGTGGCAATCACAGGAGATCTAGATTGTCAGCAGGTGGCAATCTTAGGGGGGGGGGGGGGTCACATTGCCAACAGGTGGCAATCACACCTGCGTTTTGGGGCTAGGGTTGTGGGTAGGTTGTTTGGGTCATCTTATTTACTTAAAACCTCGTGGGGGTTAACCTTCTCAATATACTTAAACCTTTCAACTTACTTAAACCCTCGTGGGGGGGGGGGGGAAACTCTTTCAATTTACTGAAACCAGGTTGTTTGAGTCATCTTATTTACTTAAAACCTCGTGGGGGCTAACCTTCTCAATATACTTAAACCTTTCAACTTACTTAAACCCTCGTGGGGGGGCAACTCTTTCAATTTACTGAAACCAACCCTTGCGGACGCTAAGGCTTTTCGGGTTAAGGGTTTGAGGGTTTCGGGTTTAGGGTTAGGGTTTAGGGTTTTCGGGTTTAGGATTTAGGGTTTTCGGGTTTAGGGTTAGGGTTTAGGGTTTTCGGGTTTAGGATTTAGGGTTTTCGGGTTTATGGTTTAGGGTTAAAGGTTTAGGGTTGGGTGTGTTGCTTGGGTCATTTCAATTTACTTAAACCGTTCAGTTGCACTTAGAAAAAACTTGTCAATTTACTTAAACTGCCCTATGGTCGACCGTTGCTTGCCTTAAATCCTGCGTACCTGCTGAACATAAAACCAGAAGCTGCGCTGGCGCACCTTCGGCGCAAGCCGTCTAAAATTTAGGGTTTAGGGTTTAGGGTTTAGGGTCTAGGGTTAAGAATTTGGGGTTAACAGTTAAGAGTTAAGGGGTAAGGGTTCAGGGTTTGAGGTTAAGGATTCAGGGTTTAGGGTCAAGGGTTAAGGGTTAAGGGTTTAGGGCCCTCGAGATTCGCAGCCGGCTTTAATTAAAAGACACATTTTTTGAACACAAATTATCACTTGAAAATCACCAGCAATTTTCCAAATTACCGGAAGCAAGAATGCAAAAATCTCGAATTTAGAGCTGCTTGTCCTTTTCCGCAAAGGACAAGCGTGACTAAATGCACAAAATCCTGGATTAAGAGCTGCTTGTCCCTTCCCGAAAAGGGCAAGAGCGACTAAATCTGCAAAATCCTAGATTGAGAGCTGGTTATCCTTTTCCGAAGAGGACAAGCGCGACAAAATGCACAAAATCCTGGATTTAGAGCTGCTTGTCCTTTTCCAAAAAGAACAAGCCCAGCTAAATCTACAAAATCCTGGATTTAGATCTGCTTCTCCTTTTCCCAAAAGGACACACGCGACTAAATGCACAAAAACCTGGATTTAGAGCTGCTTGTGTATTTAAAGTGAATAGTTTTAGTAAAAATTGAAAATTGGACGGGGTTAGGGGCTTAGGGGCTTATTCCCTGAACTCCCTGAAAGACCCTCAAGCAAACATGTTCGAAGAGCTTGTTCACGATGTCCCTCCGAGGTTTCCGCGCTTCTCTCGGCCTCCGTGATAGGCGCTTCGGCGCCGGTTTTCCGTCTTTGGGCATCGGCCAGCTTGTAGTTGCAGCTCTCGCGGTGCTGCCTGGCCTGCTCCAAATTGTTCTGGCGTCTGCGCAGTGCATTCGCCGCAGAGTCACGCTTCGACGTCAAGTTTGACTGTCGAGTTAGCGGTCCTGTGCAAGTACAGTCGACACCATGCTAAGGCGGAAAGTCTAACGACCCATTTACAGAAAAACGCATTGTGTGTACGTGCGCGGGTTCGAATCCCACCCCTGTCATTTTGCTCCTTTAGAGCTGCTTGTCCTTTTCCGAAAAGGACAAGCGCGACTAAATGCACAGAAAACTTGGATTAAGAGCTGCTTATCCTTTTCCGAAAAGGACAAGCACGACTAAATGCACAAAATCCTGGATTTAGAGCTGCTTGTCCTTTTCCGAAAAGGACAAGCGCGACTAAATCAGCAAAATCCTGGATTAAGAGCTGCTTGTCCTTTTTCGAAAAGGACAAGCGCGACTAAATCTACAAAATCCTGGATTTAGAGCTGCTTGTCCTTTTCCGAAAAGGACAAGCGCGACTAAAATAGAAAACCGGAAGGCTAAGAGCAGCCACACGAAAAGAAAGGGGGGGACCTCGAGATTCGCAGCCGGCTTTCATTAAAAGACACATTTTATGAACAGAATTTATCACTTGAAGATCACCAGCAATTTTCCAAATTTCCGGAGGCAAGGATGTAGAAAATCTCGAATTTAGAGCTGCTTGTCCTTTTCCGAAAAGGACAAGCGCGACTAAATGCACAAAAAACTTGGATTAAGAGCTGCTTGTCCTTTCCGAAAAGGACAAGCACGACTAAATGCACAAAATCCTGGATTTAGAGCTGCTTGTCCTTTTCCGAAAAGGACAAGCGCGACTAAATCAGCAAAATCCTGGATTAAGAGCTGCTTGTCCTTTTCCGAAAAGGAAAAGCGCGACTAAATCTACAAAATCCTGGATTTAGAGCTGCTTGTCCTTTTCCGAAAAGGACAAGCGCGACTAAATGTAGCAAACCAGAAGGCTAAGAGCAGCCACACGAAAAGAAAAGGGGGGGACCTCGAGATTCGCAGCCGGCTCCTATTAAAAGGCACATTTTATGAACAGAATTTATCACTTGAAAATCACCAGCAATTTTCCAAATTTCCAGAGGCAAGAATGTAGAAAATCTCGAATTTAGAGCTGCTTGTCCTTTTCCGAAAAGGACAAGCGCCACTAAATGCACAAAAAAACTTGGATTAAGAGCTGCTTGTACTTTTCCGAAAAGGACAGCACGACTAAATGCACAAAATCCTGGATTTAGAGCTGCTTGTCCTCTTCCGAAAAGGACAAGCGCGACTAAATCTACAAAATCCTGGTTTTAGAGCTGCTTGTCCTTTCCCGAAAAGGACAAGCGCGACTGAATGTACAAAATCCTGGATTTAGAGCTGCTTGTCCTTTCCCGAAAAGGACAAGCGCGACTAAAGCACAAAATCATGGATTTAGAGCTGCTTGTCCTTTTCCGAAAAGGACAAGCGCGACTAAATGCACAAAATCCTGGATTTAGAGCTGCTTGTCCTTTTACGAAAAGGACAAGCGCGACTAGATCTAGAAAACCTGAAGGCTAAGAGCAGCCACACGAAAAGAAAGGGGGGCACCTCGAGATTCGCAGCCGGCTTCTATTAAAAGCCACATTTTATGAACAGAATTCGTCGCTTGAAAATCACCGGCCATTTTCCAAATTTCCGGAGCCAAGAAATAGAAAATCTCGAATTTAAAGCTGATTGTCCTTTTCCGAAAAGGACAAGCGCGACTAAATCCCCCCCCCCCCCCCTTGCCAAAGCACTAGCTAATATGTGATGCGCGTCGTCTGCCTCCGCCGCGGTAGCGTAGTGGTACTTCTTAGGCCCCTAAGGCGGCGGAGCCCACTACATCGACTGGCTCGACTCCGACTGACTGCAAACTTTGAGGCTGCGGAGCCGTTCCCGTTCACAAGCGTACAGCTCAACATGAAGCTTCAAACCCCACCCCACATAGATGGGGGGAAGCTGGGGTGCAGCCCCCTGACCGGAGTCGGCAAGACAGAAGGGGAGAGAAACTGGCAACTGAAGCCGGAGCTGGCATGGAGAAGCACTCACCGGGCACGCTCCCCCGCGCTGCGTCTTATCTGCTTTTGCCCCCGCACCTAGAGCTTCTACGATTTGGTGTGCATCGTCTGCCTCCGCCGCGGTAGCCTAGTGGTACATCTTAGGCCCCTAAGGCGGCGGAGCCCACTACATCGACTGACTCCGACTCCAACTGACTGCAAAGTCTGAAGCTGTGCAGCCGTTAAAGTGATGCCACAGAGACGGCGGACGCAAGACAGCCATCCGAGCAACATGCCCAGGCAGAATGGCGAAACTACCAGACGGGAAGTACCGGAAAGCCTGGCCAAGACCTGCATACCGGCCAGAACCAGAAGGAGGTGGCGACCAGAAGATCTCACCGGGTAAACTCCCCCGGGCCGCGTCTTGTTCCCCCCCCCCCCAGCAGCCCAGCCAGCCCAGCCCAGCAGGCCAGGCCAGGCCAGCCCAGCCCAGTCTAAGCCCAGCCCAGCTCAGTTCAAACCCAAAGCAAGACGCAGCCCGGGGGAGCAGCCCGGTGAGTGGACCAGCTTGCAAGCTCCTTCTTGAGGCCCTCTTTTCGGCCAGTCTGCCTTCCATCCTCTTTGCCAGCTTCAAGGCTTCGATTGGATCACTCTGTTCGTTCTGGGCCTTCTCTGTTTCCTTAGCCCACTTGCCGACTGTGGCTTCAGTCTGTCAAGCTCCGCAGTGCCATCTGTCAGCTGGCTCGCGGTCGAGCAAGTCCATGTAGTGGGCTCCGCCGCCTTAAGGGCATCAGTTTTACCACTACGCTATGGCGGCGGAGGCAGACAGGGGACGCTGCCTTTCAGGGGGGTGGTGCGGAGCACCGGGATCTCCTTTTTTTTCGTGGTTGAAAGTAAATGACGTGGCCGGGATTCGAGCCCGCAGACCTTGGCTGGAGCGATTCAGAGTCCACAGATGGAAGCCCTCCAGAGCCCCCCCCCCCCTCCACTTCCACATAAACTCACAAGCCCTCATGCCAAACTCCATGGACTCGAACCCCCCCCCCCAGGAACACACGCGCACGGGCTCGAATCCCACCCCTGTCATTTTGCTCCTTTAGAGTTGCTTCTCCTTTTTCCAAAGGACAAGCGCAACTAAATCAGCAAGATCCTGGATTTAGAGCTGCTTGTCCTCTTCCGAAAAGGACAAGCGCAACTAAATCTCGAGAACCAGCAGACCGGAACACCGCCCCCCCCCCCCCCCCCCCCCCCCCCCCCCCCCCCCCCCCCCCCCCCCCCCCCCCCCCCCCCCCCCCCCCCCCCCCCCGCCTCCCCCCCCCCCCCCCCCCCCCCCCCCCCCCCCCCCCCCCCCCCCCCCCCCCCCCCCCCCCCCCCCCCCCCCCCCCCCCCCCCCCCCCCCCCCCCCCCCCCCCCCCCCCCCAGAGTGTATCACGGGCCGGATTCGAAGGGACCTCAAATTGTCACAACACGACAATCTGGGAGGGGCGGGGGGGGGGGGGCAGATTGTCATGACTTGACAATCCGGCCGCCACGACCACACGAAGAGTGTGACGCAGGTGGGGCCCGAAGGGGCCCCAAATTGTCGCGAAATGACAATTTAAATTGTCATGCCGTGACAATCCCGCCCCCCCTCGCCCCTCCCCCGCCCCCCAGATTGTCACGCCACGACAATATGGGGAAGGAACAGGCCCAGGATTGTCACGAAATGACAATCTAAATTGTCATTCCGCGACAATTTTTTGGAAGGCAGGGCGTGACAATCCGGGCGGCTCGGATACACACAGTGCGCTTTTTTGGTTCGCATTTGCCCCCGAAAATGGCGATGGTCAGCATCCTTGTGGAAGGGAGTGTGGCCCAACCGTAGCATGGCTGCGGCGAACCATTCTTCCGAACCGGCCTCCACATACCTAAAAAGGGCCGAGGATGTCTTCCCGAGCACTTTCGAAAGGCTGCGGCCACACTTTCGGGGTGCGTGCCACGGACGCGCTTTGCGCGAGGATTCGTTCCTACTGGATTCGTTCCTCAGTGCCACGGGCCGGGATCTTCCGTCCAACCTGTTAAAGGGAACGCGTGTACGCGAGTGCACGTTACTACCGGGCTGTCGACTCCTCCGAAGTCGGCGAACCCAGCACAGGTGAAGCCTCTCTGCCACTCCAATCCGGCACGGGCTACGGAAGTAGGAGCGTGTACCGAGGGACACTCTCTGACAAGGCATCCTAAAACAAGGCTATCCCGGATTCACCATGAATCATCCGTCCGGGGGGTGCCTTCAAGGATCTTCACACTCCCCATGAACAACATGTTCGCTCTCTCAACATGTGCTCGCCAAGGTATAGCTCTGGTCGCGACTCAGATGCAAGCAAACATGTCCAGGTCGAATGCTGGCGCATGCTGAACTTGTGCTAAGCTCGCATCAGTTCTCCCTGCCGAAGCCAAGGTACAGCCAGCGTCGACGCCAGTGACTGGGCAACGACTGCCACACAAGAAATGCCCTCCAAGGTTATGCTGTGGCCGCAACTTCGCTGCAAACAGCATGTCCACCCTTACAGTGCACTCGTGTCGTGTATGTGTGTGTGTGTCTATGCCATACTTACATCGACTCTTCTGACGAAGCCAAGGCAGAACCTTCGCACTAACACTCATCTAGCATGCAACATAAGGCAGAGACCATGCGGGCCAAGCCGACAAGAAGTCTCACCGAACAGCAAACGCATCGGTCCAGCACACCGGGAAAAAACAATGCAGGCTGCTGCAGCACTCACTCAGACGCCGCTCCACTGCTCGACTTGACAAGCACAGACACTCCAAACGTCATACGCCTCCGGAGCCGTGGGCTCAAAAAGAAAGCAGACACTGTCCAGCACCCTCCTTCTCTTCCGAAGCACCTGCGCCAAGGCAGGGTCGTTGCAAACTCCGGCTGTAAACCTTGAATATCATCAGCACCCACTTTGTCTGCAGATGGGCAACCGCCTCGACGTGGAAGCAGAGTTCGACGGCACGCCGTTCAAAGCCAGGACCGAAACCTAGACGACGCACAACATCACATCCACGTCCATGCTTCTCCCCTGCTACCAAAGGTGCGACAATCAGTGGTGGTGGCATACCAGCGGTCGCTGGTACCTTTACACTGCTGCTGCTCAGCCGCACACAAAACCGCCCACACACACACACACACACACACACACACACGCAAACGCACACACACACACATACACACAGACACACACGCAGCTGCTAGAGTTTCCCAGACAGCCTCGACCGCAGGAGGAAACCTGCGACTGGGGGGCGGCAACCCTCGGGTGGTGTCGATGGACACCCGAGGGGGGCTTGGACTTCAACGCTCGAACCCGAGACATGCCAGTGCAGAACCGCAAAAGCCGAAACACAGCCACCGAGCGAAGTGTGCGAGCCCAGGATTTTTGGCCCGACTACAAGTACATGTAGTAAAGAGTTCCGATCTCAGCTGAACGCATCCACAGTGCAACCAGATCAGGTTATATCCACAGGATGTTCAGATCAAAATCACGCCGTGTGTCCCCACCGTCGCCGAGGCCGGCCCGCTGCAGGCGTTGCGCGGAGCCTCTACGACACCACGAAAAAAAAAAAGGCCAGTGCATCGCAGAGAGGAGCCGACTGTGAGGCCATCATGTCGGAAGCACCAACATGCATATACAGACACTCCAAACGTCATGCGCCTCCGGAGCCGTGGGCTCAAGAAGAAAGCAGACACTATCCAGCACTCTCTTTCTTTTCCGGAGCACCTGCGCCGAGGCAGGGTCGTTGCAAGCTCCGGCTATAAACCTTCTTCCTGCACGCAGTGGGCGCCCTCTCTTTGAAGTAACTCACCGCCAGCATGACTACGATGTCAAGCCATCGGTGCTGGCGCTGGAGCGCTGAGAAGCCCGGTCGATGGGAGGCCATAGCCAGTGCATGCCGTTTCTCTTGCACACTCGGTGCTGCGGTATGGCGCTACACAGGTGGGAGCCGTGCCGTGGAACCTCGACTATCCCGATTTCTTTGATGCCTTCCTGACGGACCTCCCGGAGCCGCGCGTCGGGTTCCCATTTAGACCATGTTAAACGACACGAGAACCAGTTGTGTGTGTTTCCTGCAGTCAGGCCCACATTTGGGAACGCCACGAAACGCAGGAACAGCACTACCTGTGCTACGAGCGACTCCAACCAGGCAGTATAACACAGCCATGTTCCCGCAGACTTGATGCCCGAAAAGCAAAAGCGTCACACTAACGACAGGTGTGCCGACGTACTACCACGGATGCCCTCCTCACTGCATCACGGGCATCCTGCGTAGTGGCCTGAAGCCATCGAGCGCGGGCGACTTAATTTGCTGCACCTGGAATCACCACACCGACACCGAAGAAGTGTTGCAGCCCGACTTACGCAGGTAGCAGGACAGCATGAATTCTGGCGGGCGGGCATCTACGTAACGCCGTCGTTTGAGACGGCGTGCTGGTATGCTACGCCGACGCGGTTGCTTGGATTCACAAATGTCACGCAAGCGTCACTGTCCGAGCATCAGCGATCAGATTGACCACGAGCAACCTGCGCAGGTTGGGCCCCGTGCCGACGGAGGGCGACCCTCCATACTGCCGCGCAGTACTTGTCGTCCAGCCCCGTCTACGAGGCACACAGACAACGACTCAACACTAATATTCTCCTTGACGCTCTCGCAACCGCGCAGAAGCTGCCAGGCGATACTGCCGCCCAGCCAAGCAAGATACGGCACAAAGGGGGCGAGCAGTACGTCTTCGACAACACGGACGACTTGTCCATCAAAGGCGCAAAAGCAACGGTAAGACGCCTTGCCTGCCACGTCAAACACAAGCCCAGCTTGCGTCCGTCAGGAATAATCCTGCAACGCGGTTTCCACCTGACGAACCGGAGCGGTGTCCTGCACATCAACAGCCACCAGGCCACAAGCGGGCCCTGCTTTCAGCCGTTACGCCTGCAAATGTTTCGACGCAGGACTTGACGAAGTTCTACCCTCCGGAATATCAGAACTTCCGCTTGACAGTGGAAACCCATGGCGGCTTGACACAAGAGACTGAAAGCCTCTGCGCATGCTGCTATCTCCTGCAACCAAGGCTTGGATGGCACGCAAAAAGGCGCCTACGAGTAGTCCCGCAGTCGGCTCAATTCCAGCCGCAGGGTACAGATCAGTTGTACACGACGGCACCGAGGTCAAGCCGCTGCAGGCGCTGCGCGGCGACGTCCACCCGCCCAAAAAAAAGAACACCCGTCGTGCGAAGAGACAGAAAACGCAGAGCTACGTGCAATGGCGCAGTCTTGACACGTACCAGTCCGAGATCACACACGAAAGGCAAATTTCTTGCCGACGCCCGATAGCGCGACCAGCTCAAGCTTGCATCTGTCCGCTCAGACAGGAACAGCACCTCCGACTTGCAGGAGGGCCTTGCTGTGCACTACTGTCCTCTCGCCTCCGTCTCTCACCCCCACCACAAGCTACCCCGAAAGCGCAGGACTGCCACCAGATGGGCAACTCCACATCGGCGACCGAGGAAGGCCGGACCGGCAGACCATTCAGGCAGGAACGGCTACCAGTGCAGCAAGGAGATCACAAACGACCCGTCCAGTAGACTCAGCAAACAAAAAAGCAGGTCAGACGACGGATGGTGGTGGTACCACAGTGGCAACTGGTACCACTACACGGGCGTGTCTCAGCCGCAAGCACACAAAGGCACACAAGCGCTCAAACAGACGCACGCACAGACACACACACACACACACACACACACACACACACACACACACACACACACACACACACACACACACACACACACACACACACACACACACACACACACACACACACACACACACACACACACACACACACACCACCACACACACACACACACACACACACACACACACACACACACACACACACACACACACACACACACACACACACACACACACACACACACACACACACACACACACACACACACACACACACACACACACACACACACACACGCACGAGCTCTTCAGAACAACGGCAAAAAAGGCTGAACCGAATATCCGAGACCCAAACAGAAGGCAGCATCCCATCGCCACGCCAGGAACAGGTCTGCCACGGGGCTTCTGTGATGGGATGGTGCCGGTGGTCGCCAGAACACGGACTGGACTTCAACGTCCCCACCTTAGAAACTCCGACACGACCGAAGACAAGCATTGAAGCAACAGCACCAGAACGATGCCCACGCCTAGGACTTCTGGCCAGACTACACATTGGAGTGAAGCCACTGCCTGAGCCCCACGTCAGCTAAATTCCAGCCGCGGTATGCAGATCAGCTGTGCTCGACGGCACCGAGGTCAAGCCGCTGCAAGCGCTGCGCGGCAATGACAACCCGTCGCGCAAAGCGACCCAAAAAAAAGACTGTGTGCAATGGTAAAGTCCTCACACGTACCAGTCCGAGATCCCGCACGAACAAAGCAATTTCTTGCCGACGCCCGCTAGCGTGACCAGCTCAAAACTTACATCCCTCCCAGACGCCTTTCACACAAAGCTGCACCTTCGACAAGCAGGTGGACCTTGCTGTACAGTGCTGTCCTCTCGTCTCCGTCCCTTTACCCTAGACCCTTAACCCCAAAAGTCTTCAGCCGCAGGACGCAGCTACAATCCTTATCCTTCGCCTCGCTCCATCATGGCCGCAACTTGACACCACCACGGTCACCGGCAACACTGCATTACCTCTAGCGTCAAGACGGTTCTGCTCTGCTGCTCCATAGGTCAGCCCGTCGAGCAACCCTGACCCGCTCATCGTGGACACCCCCGACGCAACACGGCTTCAACTTTCACGTGCAATCTCCACTGCTGCGACACAGCATCGACAACCAAGGGAACCGGAGGCGTACAAGGCACAATCGCCGCTAGGCGACAATGTCATTCACATTACAAAAACAAAACCAAATGTGTGATGCCGCTGGCATCCTCTCCCGCTCGACACATCATGCTCTGAACAAGGACTGGAAAGCTCTCAGCCAGAACCCGAACGAGAACATCGCGACTTGCATGCAGTCCCAATCACCTCGCTGCTTTCTCCCTCGCTCAGCGACAGAAGAACGTGCAGCCTCACAGCTCCGTACACCCGATATGCAGCTCCGAAGACACAGAAAACCTCACTGCAGCACCCACATACCTGCCTGAGACATGAGTGACCGAATCAAGGAGCCGAACAACAAGCGGCTGAAGATTGACGGCGCCCGCGAGGCTCGCCATGTTCCCACGCACCGGCACCACGTTCCGAAACAACGCTGCGCACCTGAATTGTCAAGGAAGCCCCGCCGCTTCTGCAGAAAAAGCCGCCAATGGCAGCGGTGCACCGCCAGGAGCCAACACACGCGCTGGTGCTAAGACGCCCGTGGATCGCGCAGATCTTCGAGAAAAACAAAACGTGGGAGATTCGAGGCACCAACCTGGCGAAGCGAGGGCGCTTCGCGCTGGGCGTCAGCAAATGCTACCGGCTCGCCGGAGAAGTCGACTTCGTGGACGCCTTCCCCATCGGCATCTGGCAAAACGGAGGCTGGCAACCGTTCAGTGATTGCCAAGAAGATCGAGAGAACTTCCTTCTCCGACCAGAAAACCTGGAAAAACACCAGGTCGACCCCGATTCCATCCCATACCAAATCGCTTATGCCTGGGTGATGGAAAACCCGCGGCGTTACATCCCCGAAAAGCCGTACCGTCCCATCAGAGGACCGATATGGCAACCTCTCAACCAGACGAGCCAAAGCAGCCCCAAGGAGAGCGACTCCGCCGGCAAGAACAAACGCAAGGCTCGACATCAGAACCACAAAGATGCAGCCACACAAACAGAGCAGCGGACCAGAGCCTCGGCAGGAACCCTGCCCGACAACGCGCACAAGCGTGGCATCTCGTAGACCCGCAGAGAGAGAATGACGCAGACAGAGAGGCGGCAGGATCGACCAGCCCGCAGACATGAAAAAAAAAACCGACCGTCACTGCCTCTCACAGCCTGCATGCTCTGCAGACAAGACTGCGACAATCTCCTGCGGCAACCAACTTAGCTTCGAATCAGTCTCGGCTCAAGGGAAACAAGAGAAGAACTTGCCGCCAACAAAAATAGCAAGTCCTGCCGCAAGAGAGCCGCAGCCATGTCGCCAAAAGCCGATGCTGCCGATCCCAACAAGGCCAATGATCTCGAGCAAACCCAGGTGCCGCCCAACACACAGCTCTCATCCCGTGCCTTCAGTTCCCCCCCCCCCCAACCTGCTGTTTCAATCGCCCGGCAGGCTGAACGCACCTTCCGGAATCTGCGGGGCACCCTTTCCGAGCATATGTTCAAAGCATGGTGCGACGCCTACGTAAGATCCGCAGCCTACGAAGACATGTGCAGCCCTGCGGATGCGGGACACGAAGAAAGCGGGTTGCCCTCCGAAGAAGTGATGCTGCGACTCTGGGACGAAACGGTCCCATCACAGCACGAAGCAAACGAGAATTTCGACTACGGTATCCTCGAGCTGCTCTGGCCCCGGCAAGACACGTCCACTCTAGACGACCTCACACGCCTCGTGCTCGCCTTCGCGGCCTTGCAAAGTCGGGGCGACCGTCACACCACTCGGCTGCACATCGACCTGGTGTGTAGCACAGGAGCTGGTGGCACGGACAACCGACAGGCACGCAGCCACACAGCACGCCTGCAATACAGACGCCGCCTCTGGGCGGCCAGTCAAATCGCCGACATCCTCATGCAAACCCTCTGAGACAGCGCTCAGCACGGCAGAAGGCTACAGAGCATGACCGATTCGACTCCGAGCACAGGACCAAAAGAAAACAGAGTCCCAAGCAACGCTCGGACGAAAGAGCCGACATGCCTTCACACCGACGAGTCGTTTGCGTGCTTCAAACGTCTCAGCGATCAAACCACTACAAGAGACCAGCCACCGAGCCGCAGCATGTGCATGAGCAACCCGCAAAGCTACGAAAGAACCAGACAAACATGTACAAATAGCAGAACCGCAACTCCGGCAACAGCCACAAAGCGGAAGCGTGCTCCACCTATGGCCCACTCTCCCGCAACGCTCAACCGACGCTTGTACGCCTTCGAGCTGCTCGACTGCACGCGTGAGCATGTCGTTCACAGAAGCGAAATGCCTAGAGACAGGCCAAGCCAGCCATGGAGCAACATCGAGCAGCGCAACGCCGGGCCCCGCAGCCGACTCAACGATCGAGCCACGCCAGTTAATCGACGCCACACCTGCAACAGGCATTGACCGAGGAACTCCGCATGACAGCGAGCCAACGACATCGGCCTCCCACCATCGTTTACAACGAGGCACGGAACCCCAAAAAAAATGCAGCACACAACATGCATGCCAACAAGAAAACCTGACGTGAGCCGAGGCCATCCATGGGGCGTGGCCATCATCCATGGCACAACAAATCCAGCTCTACGAACATAGGCTCAGGCAAGCGCTACAGTGAAGGAAAAAAAGATAGCATGACAGCAGCCAAAATCCCACAGACCAAGCCAGGATGCTACATCTACACGCCGACGTACTCGAGCTGCCAAGGGCGCCTGCGCCCGAGTCGGCCCGCACCTTGCAAGTTTAAAAAAATAACATCATCTGACCTGAAGGGATAGAATGACGTGGAAAGAAGCAAAGGACATCGTGCGCGCCACTCGCGTGACCAGAACCGCAGCACAAGTCAGAGCGCTCGCGACCGCGAGGTGCACCGTCTCCACGCCCACGAGAAGCACGGCCAGCGCCGCGCCGACGGCACCTCGCAACGAACAGCCGGCTGATCTGCGGTCGACCCGCCAAAGTGCTGTGCGAAATGCTCCAGAAGGCAAGAAAAAAGACACAAGCAAAGTCTGAAGAGCAAAGAAGAAAGACCTCACGGGACGCAGATTCAGAGACATCGGCGGCCTCTTCTCACGTGGCTCAGACTTTGTGCAGACTCGACACAGACTCAAGCCCAGCCGACGGCAAAAGCCACACAGTCTCAAAAAAGAAAAGCGAAGCCAGGGACAGAACAGTTCACCACGAGAGCCTAGAATAAAAAAAAAAACGCTCCTCGCGCCGCATGTTGCACTTTCGGGCAGTCTCAGGAAGACAGCTCTGGAGCTGTCCACTGTCGGACTGTGCCCCTCCCTGCGAGGTGCCGCCTGCAGAAGCACTGCGCGTGTACCTGCACGACAAGATTGGCACCCCACGCTACAGAACCAAGTTCCTCGTCCACAATCGCACCGTGGACAGCAGCGAGGACTGGGACACCATCGCCGCCCGGGCACTCTACCACGATCACGTGGACATCACCGTAATCATAGCAAGCTACAAAAGAATACACGCACAAGAACTCTGTTGGGCAATCGGCACAGAAGACATGGCTGCGATTCAAAGGCTGCTCCAATCCGCAGCGAACCCCAACCAAACAATTTTGGCTGTATGGCCGCACGACCCCGCTGTGGAGATGAAGCCCCTGCACATCGCCGTCTGGCTGCAGAAAACGAGGATCGTGGACATGCTTCTCCTCGCCAAAGCGGAGATCAACAACATCGACAACGACACGGCACTGACAATCGCGTGCCGCAACGACGACCTGAAAACAACGCGACTCCTGCTACGGGAAAAAGCCGACATCAACCTCGAGAACGCCGCAGGAAATGCGCCTCTGCACGTTTCCATCAAAAGAAGCTCCGTACCCCTGACAGGACTGCTACTCAAATACAGAGCCAACCTAGGCCAGCGAAGAAACTTCGACGGACTAACGGCTCTGGCCGTGGCGGTGTTGCACTGTCGACCCAAAAAAGCACGACTGCTCCTGCAGCTCGGTGCCATGCAGCACGAGCCGAGCAAGTCCTGCACAGCCTTGCACATCGCAGCTACGCAAGGCAACCTAGCCCTCATGCAGATGCTAACCCAAAAGGGCGCCGACATCAACGCCACGGACAGTCAAGGACGCGTTCCGCTGCAGCTCCTGCCCAGAAGTACCACTTTCATGCATCGCTGCGGCTGCAAGCGGCTGCTGAACCGCCTGCAGAAGGCTGGAACAGCCACAGATGTCGGCTAGAACTTCCAAACGCATGTCCCTCAGGCCGACGACGACAGCCGGGAGAAGCAGCGCGACTGAGACACTTGCCTATGCCGCGCCGGCACAAAAAGCAGAGCTCTTCTCTCATGCTTACGTGAGATGGTCGACAGTGCACCCGCATAACACGCCGAGCTGACTCCACACCCACGTCAAAAAAAAACGAAGTGCCGCAGCTTTCCACGCAGCAGGTGTTGCCGCATGCTCAAGTCAAAAAGAAGCCCCAAGTCCGTCTTGCGCACGCGACAAAAACGGCCATGGCGACTCACTACGGCAGCGACGTCGCACAGAGCATAGCCAATGCCTTCGTCGCTGGAACACGAAAGCTCCCGGCACACTTCGACATACAGCAACCAATGCAGCTAAGACACATGCCAGAAGAGACTGCGAGACAGGTGCGGACGTTGACAAACCACATGCACCTGAACGATTCAGACGCGCTCTGGCTGCAGTGCCTCGCCTCGCAGCTGCAGCCGCAAGCAGGACACACGCTGCTGCCAGACTTGTGGGACTTCAAACGACAAGTGGCCGCCTTCGTCGAACGACAACAAGAAGAACCGCCCGAGCCACCGCCGTACTGGCTACCACCGGCAGCACTGGAAATAGGAACAGACCAGCCGAACCTCGCAGTGACAACGCCGGCGAAACGACCAAGATCCTCAACGCCCGAGTGCAACCAGGCCACCGCAGCAGCCGAGCTGCATCCAGCTAGCATGACGCCAGTAAACACGACACTGCCCAAAACCACCCGTCATGCAGTGCCACCATGTCGGGACAACCCGCCGCCACGTTCCGAGGCGAAGCATGGCAGAATCGAAAAGCTCGGCGCATGAGACTCGAACAGACCAGATCGCCCTTCATTGGCGAGGCGCTGCAAGCAGCGTAGCAAAAAGGACATAAGGAAACCCAAAACAGAGAGAGCTCGCGACAAAGGCACTCTACGCAAGCAAAGCCTAGCCTAGCCCCCAACGAGCTCCAACCGAGACGAAGGCAAGCACCGCAACACGCCCCAGCCGCCACGCCGCGCGCACCAGGACCGCCACGACAGCGGAAGGGCGAGATGCCAATCGGCGAGCCGCAGAAACAAAGGCGCAGCAACCCCGCACCGCGTGAAGTCAGCAGCGACACCTGCTCGAAAATCTGCCAGCGACCCTCTGTGCTGTAGCACATGGCTCAAAACAAATAAGACGAGACAAGCCTGACGCCACCCTCAACCGTCCCGATGGCTTCGACGTGCCACCTGATCACGGTGCTCACGGCGGCAACCGGCGAAAAGCTGACTGAGCTGCAGATATCGCAAGACAGCAACACAGTCCGACAAATCAGAGCGCACCTCGAGCAGCAGCTCGGATTCCCGCGCTATCAACAGCGATTGCTACTTAGCACGTCAAACCACGAACTCCCAGAGACCTACGCCCTACACGCCGGGATCAAACAAATATCTCTCGTGCTGGTCCCCTACATCACGGTGTCCGAAGAGCAAGAGGCCGAGATGCTGAATGCGGTGAGCCACGGGTCAGCGCACACCGTCGAGGCCATCCTCCGACGACCACAGCATCCAGACTCGTCCGCAGGAGACCACACGACACGGCAACTGCATGTCCCTGCACGAAGCAGCCACGAACAACAGCACCGACGTGGCAGAGCTCCTGCTACGGGCCAAAGCAGACGGAAACCTAAAGTGCCCAACAACGGGCAGCACGCCGCTCCTCGAAGCCACCGGCAGGTACCACTGGGAAGTCATGCGGATGCTCCTGGACGCAAGAGCACAACCAAACGTGGCCGGGGCAGGCAACCGCACACCTCTGCACTACGCCTGCACCCAACCCGACGTGCAGCCGGTACTGACACTCGTGCAACACAGCGCGATCTTGAACGCCAGGGATGACCGCGGGCACACACCTCTGACAGTGGCGCGCCGGTTGGGACACGTGCAGATGCTCAAACACCTGACAAGCACACTCCAGACGTATGAGCCAGAGCACGATAAATCAAAAGAGGGCGAAGACGCTTCCAATCCTCAACCACGACGGCAAGGACGAGACGGACCCCGACAACTTAGACGCCGAGATCGACGAAATGCAACCAGAGGAACCACCACGTAGCCGACGAACCTAAGACCCAAAACACGAGGAAAGCATCCGGGCAAAAAACCAGGCTCCGAAAAAAAAGAAAAGAGTGATGTAGCACTTCCACCTGTCAGTGCAGCATCGACGCATGCCATCAACTTATGGTCCCGCTGGCAGACAGCTGCACGAGCAACATCCACCAAAAGGCTAACATGCCCATCGCATCGCAGCAGCGGCTCGAAAGGTTCCCAGAGCGGGCCAAGACGTAGCGGGGGCAGCAGCGCCATGTCGAAGCCCATAAAGACGAGCACAGACGGCGCAAAGCGACGACGCTTTTGCGCGAGTGCCATCACCTCCACAACCCCGACGAGATCAGCCACCAACGGCAACAACGGCGACGGCGCAGAGCTAGTCGCCACCGTGAGGCGCTGGGGAAGCACGGTCGGCGTCTTCGACGACGGCTCCAGAACGGAAACACTCTGGCAATTGCAGGTAAGCCATGGCGGCCGGCGGTCCTTCGGCTACCACCTGCTACCCGTGTGCAAGCAAGCCCTACAGCAGCACCCCAACGAAAAAGTGCGGGATCCACTCCAATTGGAATCCGAGCTCCACATCAAGATCCTCAACGGTGCACCGCCCAAAACCGGGCCAACAGATCCAGACGGAGTGGGTCTGGAAGCATGGCATCCAGTCATCTACGCCCCGACCCCGGCGGACGGCATGAACCTAATACAGTTCATCATGCAGCACAAAGTACGCGACGGGCACCTACTACAGATGCCAGAGCTAATCGCCATCTTCCCAGACGAAGGAGAAAACGGCTCGATCCCCACGCCCTGGGCGGTGCACGCCGAGCACCTCCTGCAGGCTCCAACATTCAAAGCCCTGCCACCAAGGGGGCGGCGCCACGTGATGCTGCAAGTAGAAATGCTGCAGACAGAACCGACGCAGCGCAGCGTCGCCGCCAACCAAGAAATGACTAGCAGCCAGGAGGACGATGAGGAACAGACCGGCGCCGCGGTCAAGCAGAACCACAGCATCGCGATCTTCGGAGGCATCTACGGCTTTCGCGACCTCTTTGACGCGGCCAACGTCCCGGGAGGCCTCGTACCACAGCCAGACGGACCCAAGGACGAATACGTGCGACACCTCAAAGTCACTACCTCAGACGACGACCTAAACAAGCTGACATCGATCCTGGAACAAGTCCTGCTGCGAATCCCCGTATACCTGATCGACCAGACGGAACAACAAAACAATCCACTCGTAAACTGGCTCCTGCAGCAGCCGTCGGTCCACCTGGGCGAGAAGTCCACACAGTCATCCTAAAGAAAAGAACGACGAGAAAAGCAAGGGTGGCGAGACCGCCAGAGCCAGAAGTCACCAAGATACATGCGCCCAAAAGAGGTGCACACGGCCACTTTTTTTACCTGTACAAAGCAAATTCAGCCAGCGGGCGGGACACACAGGCGCGACAGGTCCGGCCCAGCCCAAGCGACTCCGAATGACGACGGAAAACACCGGAAGCGAGCCCACCAGAACAGACGTCCGTGAAAGCTTGCTAGCAGATCGCAGCACACGCTAGAACACCATGCAAGGCATCCCACAACCGGTATTCTCGTGCGGCTCAAACGACGCCAGTCGCACTTTCTGTTTCCCGCTCACAAACCCAGGAAACCGCCCTGCTCGAAAACATGATGATGGCCAGGACGCAGTCGACACAAGAAGCCGCGAAAAGGAGGCGCTTCAGCGCGAGCGCAATCACGCACAGGCCACTCGCCAGGACGAGTAGCCTGACAACAAACGGCGACGGCACCGAGCTCGTGGCAACCGTCCGACGCTGGGGCACCACCTTTGGAGTCTTCGAAGACGGTTCCAAGGCGGAGCAATTCTGGCAGATACAGATAGCACACGGGGTCCGCCAGTCTTTCGGCTACAACTTGCTGGCGACGTGCAGGGAGGCTCTGCAGAAGCACCCGGACGACAAGGTCCGCGACCTGCAACAGCTGGAAGCTCAGATGCACATCAAGGTTCTCATCGGGGCTCCAGCTATGTCAGGGCCGAGCGACCCGGACGACGTGGGAATAAAAGACTGGCAGCCAGTGCTCTATGCTCCCACACCAGACGCCGGGCTCAACCTGATCACCTTCGTCCTCCGCCATAAGATGACGACGAACCAGTTGCTGCAGCTGCCCCACCTGATCGCACTGTAGCCGGACAAGAATGTCGCCAGCACCCCGGCTCCCTGGGTCGTGCACGAAGAGCACCCCCTGCAGCACCGACCATTTCAAGCTCTGCCGCCCCGCGGCCGCCGCCACGTCGTCCTGCAGGTCGAAACAGACCCGACCGCCAAGACCCCGAAGACAACACGACCAGCCGACGAGGATCAATTCACAGAAGAGAAAGAAGCACAGCTCAGCTACGACCTGATGATTTTCGGCGGCATTTACGGATTCCGCGAGCGCTTCGACACCGCCAACATCCAGGGCGGCACCGTGGCCATCCCGGACGACCCCAAAACAGATTACGTCCGACACCTGAAAATCAGATTCTGCGAGGACCAGAAGCACAAACTCACGCAACTGCTACAAGACGTGCTACTCGACATACCGGTCTACCTCATAGACAACACGGAGACCACGGAAGATGCACTGATCAGCTGGCTTCTAAAACAGCCCTCCGTGCACCTGGGAGAAAAGTCCTAAAGCACACCTAAAGGACGGGCGGCGCACCGCAAAAGCCGGCCGAGGGCCCCGCCCGCCATTCATCGCACAGACAAGAGAAGTCCAAGTACAGAAATGATACCGCAGCGGGCCGAGGATCCCACAAAAGGAAACCGGCCCCAACTGCTGTGCGCACCG
>CAJNDT010003817.1:0-20360 GCA_905221615.1 Symbiodinium sp. CCMP2592
TTCATTGGCCCCAAACCCAAACCAAGCTTTCAACGGTATGGAATTCATTGGCCCCAAACCCAAACCAAGCTTTCAACGATGCGGAATTCATTGGCCCCAAGCCCAAACCAAGCTTTCAACGATGCGGAATTCATTGGCCCCAAGCCCAAACCAAGCTTTCAACGATGTGGGTATTCCATTGGCCCCAAACCCAAACCAAGCTTTCAACGGGCCCCAAACCCAAACCAAGCTTTGAACGATATGGAATTCATTGGCCCCAAACCCAAACCAAGCTTTCAACGGTATGGAATTCATTGGCCCCAAACCCAAACCAAGCTTTCAACGGTATGGAATTCATTGGCCCCAAACCCAGACCAAGCTGTCAACGATGTGGAATTCATTGGCCCCAAGCCCAAACCAAGCTTTCAACGATGTGCAATTCATTGGCCCCAAGCCCAAACCAAGCTTTCAACGATGTGGAATTCATTGGCCCCAAGCCCAAACCGAGCTTTCAACGATGTGGAAATCATTGGCCCCAAACCCAAACCTAGCTGTCAACGATAAGGAATTCATTGGCCCGAAACCCAAACCAAGCTTTCAACGATGTGGAATTCATTGGCACCAAACCCAAACCAAGCTTTCAAGGATGTGGAATTCATTGGCCCCAAACCCAAACCTAGCTTTCAACGATGTGGAACTCATTGGCCCCAAACCCAAACCAAGATTTCAACGATGTGGGTATGTCATTGGCCCCAAACCCAAACCAAGCTTTCAACGATGTGGAATTCATTGGCCCCAAACCCAAACCAAGCTTTCAACGATGTGGAATTCATTGGCCCCAAACCCAAACCAAGCTTTCAACGATCTGGAATTCATTGGCCCCAAACCCAAACCAAGCTTTCAACGATGTGGAATTCATTGGCCCCAAACCCAAACCAAGCTTTCAACGGTGTGGAATTCATTGGCCCCAAACCCAAACCAAGCTTTCAAAGATGTGGAATTCATTGGCCCCAAGCCCAAACCAAGCTTTCAACGATGTGGAATTCTTTGGTGGAATTCCAAACCCAAACCCCCAAGACCCAAAACAAGCTTTCAACGATGTGGAAGTCTTGGCACCAAGCCAAACAGTTTCAACGATGTGGAATTCATTGGCCCCAAACCCAAACCAAGCTGTCAACGATGTGGAATTCATTGGCCCCAAACATAGCCAAGCTTTTAACGATGTTGGCAGTTCATGGCACCAACCCAAAACAAGCTTCACCGATGTGGAATCCTTGGCCCCAAACCCAAACAAAGCTTTCACGATGTGGAATTCATTGGCCCCAAACCGAAACCAAGCTTTCAACGATGTCGAATTCATTGGCCCCAAACCCAAACCAAGCTTTCAACGATGTGGAATTCATTGGCCCCAGACCCAAACCAAGCTTTCAACGATGTGGAATTCATTGGCCCCAAACCCAAACCAAGCTTTCAACGGTATGGAAATCATTGGCCCCAAAGCCAAACCAAGCTTTCAACGATGTGGGTATTTCATTGGCCCCAAACCCAAACCAAGCTTTCAACGATGTGGAATTCATTGGCCCCAAACCCAAACCAAGCTTTCAACGATCTGGAATTCATTGGCCCCAAACCCAAACCAAGCTTTCAACGATGTGGAAGTCATTGGCCCCAAACCCAAACCAAGCTTTCAACGATGCGGAATTCATTGGCCCCAAGCCCAAACCAAGCTTTCAACGATGTGGGTATTCCATTGGCCCCAAACCCAAACCAAGCTTTCAACGATGTTCAATTCATTGGCCCCAAACCCAAACCAAGCTTTCAACGATGTGGAATTCATTGGCCCCAAGCCCAAACCGAGCTTTCAACGATGTGGAATTCATTGGCCCCAAACCCAAACCAAGCTGTCAACGATGTGGAATTCATTCATTGGCCCCAAGCCCAAACCAAGCTTTCAAGGATGTGGAATTCAGTGGCCCCAAACCCAAACCAAGCTTTCAACGATGTGGAATTCATTGGCCCCAGACCCCAACCAAGCTTTCAACGATGTGGAATTCATTGGCCCCAAGCCCAAACCGAGCTTTCAACGGTATGGAATTCATTGGCCCCAAACCCAGACCAAGCTGTCAACGATGTGGAATTCAATGGCCCCAAGCTTTCAACGGGCCCCAAACCCAAACCAAGCTTTCAACGGTGTGGAATTCATTGGCCCCAAACCCAAACCAAGCTTTCAACGATGTGGAATTCATTGGCCCCAAGCCCAATCCAAAGCTTTCAACGATGTGGAATTCATTGGCCCCAAACCCAAACCAAGCTTTCAAGGATGTGGAATTCATTGGCCCCAAACCCAAACCAAGCTTTCAACGATGTGGAATTCATTGGCTCCAAACCCAACCAAGCTTTCAACGATGTGGAATTCATTGGCCCCAAACCCAAACCAAGCTGTCAACGATGTGGAATTCATTCATTGGCCCCAAGCCCAAACCAAGCTTTCAAGGATGTGGAATTCATTGGCCCCAAACCCAAACCAAGCTTTCAACGATGTGGGTATTTCATTGGCCCCAAACCCAAACCAAGCTTTCAACGGGCCCCAAACCCAAACCAAGCCTTCAACGATGTGGAATTCATTGGCCCCAAACCCAAACCTAGCTTTCAACGATAACGATGTGGAATTCATTGGCCCCAAGCCCAAACCAAGCTTTCAACTATGTGGAATTCTTGGCTCCAAGCCCAAACCAAGCTTGCAACGATGTGGAATTCATTGGCCCCAAACCCAAACCAAGCTTTCAACGATGTGGAATTCATTGGCCCCAAGCCCAAACCGAGCTTTCAACGTATGGAATTCATTGGCCCAAAACCCAAACCAAGCCGTCAACGATGTGGAGTTCATTGGCCCCAAACCCAAACCAAGCTTTCAACGATGTGGAATTCATTGGCCCCAAACCCAAACCAAGCTTTCATCGGTATGGAATTCATTGGCCCCAAACCCAAACCAAGCTTTCAACGACGCGGAATCATTGGTTCCAGACCCAAACCAAGCTTTCAACGATGTGGAATTCATTGGCCCCAAACCCAAACCAAGCTTTCAACGATGTGTTTTTCATTGGCCCCAAGCCCAAACCAAGCTTTCAACGATGTGGAATTCATTGGCCCCAAACCCAAACCAAGCTTTCAACGATGCGGAATTCACTGGCCCCAAGCCCAAACCAAGCTTTCAACGATGTGGAATTCATTGGCCCCAAACCCAAACCAAGCTTTCAACGATGTGGAATTCATTGGCCCCAAACCCAAACCAAGCTTTCAACGGTGTGGAAATCATTGGCCCCAAACCCAAACCAAGCTTTCAACGATGTAAAATTCATTGGCCCCAAACCCAAACCAAGCTTTCAACGACGCGGAATTCATTGGCCCCAAGCCCAATCCAAAGCTTTCAACGATGTGGAATTCATTGGCCCCAAACCCAAACCAAGCTTTCAACGATGTGGGTATTTCATTGCCCCCAAACCCAAACCAACCATTGGCCCCAAACCCAAACCAAGCTGTCAACGATGTGGAATTCATTGGCCCCAAGCCCAAACCAAGCTTTCAAGGATGTGGAATTCAGTGGCCCCAAACCCAAACCAAGCTTTCAACGATGTGGAATTCATTGGCCCCAAACCCAAGCCAAGCTTTCAACGATGTGGAATTCATTGGCCCCAAACCCAAACAAAGCTTTCAACGATGTGGAATTCATTGGCCCCAAACCCAAACCAAGCTTTCAACGGTGTGGAAATCATTGGCCCCAAACCCAAACCAAGCTTTCAACGATGTAAAATTCATTGGCCCCAAACCCAAACCAAGCTTTCAACGATGTGGAATTCATTGGCCCCAAACCCAAGCCAAGCTTTCAACGATGTGGAATTCATTGGCCCCAAACCCAAACCAAGCTTTCAAGGATGTGGAATTCATTGACCCCGAACCCAAACCAAGCTTTCAACGGTATGGAATTCATTGGCCCCATACCCAAACCAAGCTGTCAACGATGTGGAATTCATTGGCCCCAAGCCCAAACCAAGCTTTCAACGATGTGCAATTCATTGGCCCCAAGCCCAAACCAAGCTTTCAACGATGTGGAATTCATTGGCCCCAAGCCCAAACCGAGCTTTCAACGATGTGGAAATCATTGGCCCCAAACCCAAACCTAGCTGTCAACGATAAGGAATTCATTGGCCCGAAACCCAAACCAAGCTTTCAACGATGTGGAATTCATTGGCACCAAACCCAAACCAAGCTTTCAACGATGTGGAATTCATTGGCCCCAAACCTAAACCAAGCTTTCAACGATGTGGAATTCATTGGCCCCAAACCCAAACCAAGCTTTCAACGATGTGGAATTCATTGGCCCCAGACCCAAACCAAGCTTTCAATGGAATTCACTGGCCCCAAACCCAAACCAAGCCTTCAACGATGCGGAATGACCCAAACCAAGCTTTCAACGATGTGGGTATTTCATTGGCCCCAAACCCAAACCAAGCTGTCAACGATGTGGAATTCATTCATTGGCCCCAAGCCCAAACCAAGCTTTCAAGGATGTGGAATTCAGTGGCCCCAAACCCAAACCAAGCTTTCAACGATGTGGAATTCATTGGCCCCAGACCCCAACCAAGCTTTCAACGATGTGGAATTCAATGGCCCCAAGCTTTCAACGGGCCCCAAACCCAAACCAAGCTTTCAACGATGTAGGTATTTCATTGGCCAAGCTTTCAACGATGTGGAATTCATTGGCCCCAAACCCAAACCAAGCTTTCAACGATGTGGAATTCATTGGCTCCAAACCCAACCAAGCTTTCAACGATGTGGAATTCATTGGCCCCAAACCCAAACCAAGCTGTCAACGATGTGGAATTCATTGGCCCCAAACCCAAACCAAGCTTTCAACGATGCGGAATTCATTGGCCCCAAACCCAAACCAAGCTTTCAACGATGTGGGTATTTGATTGGCCCCACACCCAAACCAAGCTTTCAACGGGCCCCAAAGACAAACCAAGCTTTCAACGATGTGGAATTCATTGGCCCCAAACCCAAACCAAGCTTTCAACGATGTTAAATTCATTGGCCCCAAACCCAAATCAAGCTTTCAACGATGTGGAATTCATTGGCCCCAAACCCAAACCAAGCTTGCAACGATGTGGAATTCATTGGCCCCAAACCCAAACCAAGCTTTCAACGATGTGGAATTCATTGGCCCCAAGCCCAAACCGAGTTTTCAACGATGTGGAATTCATTGGCCCCAAACCCAAACCAAGCTTTCAACGATGTGGAGTTCATTGGCCCCAACCCAAACCAAGCTTCAACGGTTGGAATTCATTGGCCCCAAACCCAAACCAAGCTTTCAACGACGCGGAATTCATTGGCCCCAAACCCAACGAATTCATTGGCCCCAAACCCAAACCAAGCTTTCAACGATGTGGAATTCATTGGCCCCAAACCCAAACCAAGCTTTCAACGATGTGGAATTCATTGGCCCCAAACCCAAACCAAGCTTTCAACGATGTGGAATTCATTGGCCCCAAACCCAAACCAAGCTTTCAACGATGTGGAATTCAGTGGCCCCAAACCCAAACCAAGCTTTCAACGGGTGGAATTCATTGGCCCCAAACCCAAACCAGCTTTCAACGATGTGGACTTCATTGGCCCAAAACCCAAACCAAAGCGTTCAACGGGATGGAATCATTGGCCCCAAACCCAAACCAAGCTTTCAACGACGCGGAATTCATTGGCCCCAAGCCCAATCCAAAGCTTTCAACGATGTGGAATTCATTTGCCCCAAACCCAAACCAAGCTTTCAACGATGTGGGTATTTCATTGGCCCCAAACCCAAACCAAGCTGTCAACGATGTGGAATTCACTGGCCCCAAGCCCAAACCAAGCTTTCAACGATGTGGAATTCATTGGCCTCAAACCCAAACCAAGCTTTCAACGATGTGGAATTCTTTGGCCCCAAACCCCAGCCAAGCTTTCAACGATGTGGAATTCATTGGCCCCAAACCCAAACAAAGCTGTCAAGGATGTGGAATTCATTGGCCCCAAGCCCAAACCAAGCTTTCAACGATGTGGAATTCATTGGCCCCAAACCCAAACCAAGCTTTCAACGATGTAAAATTCATTGGCCCCAAACCCAAACCAAGCTTTCAACGATGTGGAATTCATTGGCCCCAAACCCAAGCCAAGCTTGCAACGATGTGGAATTCATTGGCCCCAAACCCAAACCAAGCTTTCAAGGATGTCTAATTCATTGGCCCCAAGCCCAAACCAAGCTTTCAACGATGTGGAATTCATTGGCCCCAAACCCAAACCAAGCTGTCAACGATGTGGAATTCATGGCCCCCAGCCCAAACCAAGCTTTCAACGATGGGAATTCATTGGCCCCAAACCCAAAACCAAGCTTTCAACGATTGGAATTCATTGGCCCCAAACCCAAACGAAGCTTTCAACGATGTGGATTTCATTGGCCCCAAACCCAAGCCAAGCTTTCAACGATGTGGAATTCATTGGCCCCAAGCCCAAACCAAGCTTTCAACGATGTGGAATTCATTGGCCCCCAACCCAAACCAAGCTTTCAACGATATGGAATTCATTGGCCCCAAACCCAAACCAAGCTTTTCAACGATTTGAATTTCATTGAACTCCAGCCCAACTGAGCTTTCCAACGAGTGGATGCACTGGTCCCAACCCAAACCAAGCTTTAACGATATGGAATTCATTGTCCCAAGCCCAAGGCCAAGCTTTCACTGATGTGGTCACTCATTGGCCCCAAACCCAAACCAAGCTTTCAACGATGTGGAATTCTTTGGCCCCAAACCCAAACCAAGCTTTCAACGATATGGAATTCATTGGTCCCAAGCCCAAACCAAGCTTTCAACGATGTGGAATTCATTGGCCCCAAACCCAAACCAAGCTTTCAAGGATATGGAATTCATTGGCCCCAAACCCAAACCAAGCTTTCAACGATGTGGAATTCATTGCCCCCAAACCCAAACCAAGCTTTCAACGATGTGGAATTCATTGGCCCCAAACCCAAACCAAGCTTTCAACGATGTGGAATTCATTGAACGCAAGCCCAAACTGAGCTTTCAACGATGTGGAATTCACTGGTCCCAAACCCAAACCAAGCTGTCAACGATGTGGAAATGATTGGCCCCAAGCCCAAGCCAAGCTTTCAACGATGTGGAATTCATTGGCCCCAAACCCAAACCAAGCTGTCAACGATGTGGAATTCATTGGCCCCAAACCCTAGCCAAGCTTTCAACGATGTGGAATTCATTGGCACCAAACCCAAACCAAGCTTTCAACGATGTGGAATTCATTGGCCCCAAACCCAAACCAAGCTTTCAACGATGCGGAATTCATTGGCCCCAGACCCAAACCAAGCTTTCAACGATGTGGGTATTTCATTGGCCCCAAGCCCAAACCAAGCTTTCAACGGGCCCCAAACCCAAACCAAGCTTTCAACGATGTGGAATTCATTGGCCCCAAACCCAAACCAAGCTTTCAACGATGTGAAATTCATTGGCCCCAAACCCAAACCAAGCTTTCAACGGTATGGAATTCAGTGGCCCCAAACCCAAACCAAGCTGTCTAGGATGTGGAATTCATTGGCCCCAAGCCCAAACCAAGCTTTCAACGACGTGGAATTCATTTGCCCCAAACCCAAACCAAGCTTTCAACGATGTGGGTATGTCATTGGCCCCAAACCCAAACCAAGCTGTCAACGATGTGGAATTCATTGGCCCCCAGCCAAATCAAGCTTGGAACGATGTGGAATTAATTGGCCTCAAACCCAAACCAAGCTTTCCACGATGTGGACTTCTTTGGCACCAAACCCAAGCCAAGCTTTCAACGATGTGGAATTCATTGGCCCCAAGCCCAAACCAAGCTTTCAACGATGTGGAATTCATTGGCCCCAAACCCAAACCAAGCTTTCAACGATGTGGAAGTCATTGGCCCAAAACCCAAACCAAGCTTACAACGATGTGGAATTCATTTGCCCCGACAGGCAATTCAATCGGTCTGTGTGTCCTCATCATTCGGGTCTGTTGCCGCGACTGATGAAGCAAAGGAATCCACGATATTGTTGATGCCCCTGACCGTCTCCAAGGTTTCGTGGATCATGTTCTTGAGGTTGCAAATCTTGCGGCTCTGAAACGTCTTTTCCTGCCACAGGGTTCGGTTTTGATCCTGGAGGGCCATGATCGTCTTGTCCTTGTTGGCGCCCTCCCAAACCAAGCTTTCAACGATGTGGAATTCATTGGCCCCAAACCCAAACCAAGCTTTCAACGATGTGGAATTCATTGGCCCCAAACCCAATCCAAAGCTTTCAACGATGTGGAATTCATTGGCCCCAAACCCAAACCAAGCTTTCAACGATGCGGAATTCATTGGCCCCAAGCCCAAACCAAGCTTTCAACGGGCCCCAAACCCAAACCAAGCTTTCAACGATGTGGGTATTCCATTGGCCCCAGACCCAAACCAAGCTTTCAACGGGGAACAAACCCAAACCAAGCTTTCAACGATGTGGAATTCATTGGCCCCAAACCCAAACCAAGCTTTCAAGCATGTGGAATTCATTGGCCCCAAACCCAAACCAAGCTTTCAACGGTATGGAATTCATTGGCCCCAAACCCAGCCCAAGCTGTCAAGGATGTGGAATTCATTGGCCCCAAGCCGAAACCAAGCTTTCAACGATGTGGAATTCATTGGCCCCAAACCCAAACCAAGCTTTCAACGATGTGGAATTCATTGGCCCCAAACCCAATCCAAAGCTTTCAACGGGGCCCAAACCCAAACCAAGCTTTCAACGATGTGGAATTCATTGGCCCCAAACCCAAACCAAGCTTTCAAGCATGTGGAATTCATTGGCCCCAAACCCAAACCACACTTTCAACGGTATGGAATTCATTGGCCCCAAACCCAGACCAAGCTGTCAACGATGTGGAATTCATTGGCCCCAAACCCAAAGCAAGCTTTCAACGATGTGCAATTCATTGGCCCCAAGCCCAAACCAAGCTTTCAACTATGTGGAATTCATTGGCCCCAAAGACAAACCAAGCTTTCAACGATGTGGAATTCATTGGCCCCAAACCCAAACCAAGCTTTCAACGATGTGGAATTCATTGGCCCCAAACCCAAACCAAGCTTTCACCGATGTGGAATTCATTGGCCTTAAACCCAAGCCAAGCTTTCGACGATGTGGGTATTTCATTGGCCCCAAACCCAAACCAAGCTTTCAATGGAATTCATTGGCCCCAAACCCAAACCAAGCTTTCAACGATGTAAAATTCATTGGCCCCAAACCCAAACCAAGCTTTCAACGATGCGGAATTCATTGGCCCCAGACCCAAACCACGCTTTCAACGATGTGGGTATTTCATTGGCCCCAAACCCAAACCAAGCTTTCAACGATGTGGAATTCATTGGCCCCAAACCCAAACCAAGCTTTCAATGGTATGGAATTCATTGGCCCCAAACCCAAACCAAGCTGTCAACGATGTGGAATTCATTGGCCCCAAGTCCAACTAAGCTTTCAACGATGTGGAATTCATTGGCCCCAAGCCCAAACCAAGCTTTCAACGATGTGGAATTCATTGGCCCCAAGCCCAAACCAAGCTTTCAACAATGTAGGACTCATTGGCCCCAAACCCAAACCAAGCTGTCAACGATGTGGAATTCATTGGCGCCACACCCAAACCAAGCTTTCAACGATGTGGAATTCATTGGCCCCAAACCCAAACCAAGCTTTCAAGGATATGGAATTCATTGGCCCCAAGCCCAAACCAAGCTTTCAACGATGTGGAATTCATTGGCCCCAAACCCAAACCAAGCTGTCAACGATGTGGAATTCATTGGCCCCAAACCCAAGCCAAGCTTTCAACGATGTGGGTATTTCATTGGCCCCAAACCCAAACCAAGCTTTCAACGATGTGGGTATTTCATTGGCCCCAAACCCAAACCAAGCTTTCAACGATGTGGAATTCATTGGCCCCAAACCCAAACCAAGCTTTCAACGGTGTAGAATTCATTGGCCCCAAACCCAAACCAAGCTGTCAACGATGTAGAATTCATTGGCCCCAAGCCCAAACCAAGCTTTCAACGATGTGGAATTCATTGGCCCCAAACCCAAACCAAGCTTTCAATTCATTGGCCCCAAACCCAAACCAAGCTTTCAACGATGTGGAATTCTTTGGCCCCAAACCCAAATCAAGCTTTCAACGATGTGGAATTCATTGGCCCCAAACCCAAACCAAGCTTTCAACGATGTGGAATTCATTGGCCCCAAACCCAAACCAAGCTTTCACCGATGTGGAATTCATTGGCCCCAAACCCAAGCCAAGCTTTCAACGATGTCGAATTCATTGGCCACAAACCCAAACCAAACTTTCAACGATGCGGAATGCACTGGCCCCAAGCCCAAACCAAGCTTTCAACGATGTGGGTATTCCATTGACCCCAGACCCAAACCAAGCTTTCAACGATGTGGAATTCATTGGCCCCAAACCCAAACCAAGCTTTCAAGGATGTGGAATTCATTGGCTCCAAACCCAAACCAAGCTTTCAACGATGTGTAATTCATTGGCCCCAAACCCAAACCAAGCTTGCAACGATGTGGAATTCATTGGCCCCAAACCCAAACCAAGCTTTCAACGATGTGGAATTCATTGGCCCAAAGCCCAAACCAAGCTTTCAACGATGTGGAATTCATTGGCCCCAAACCCAAACCAAGCTTTCAACGATGTGGAATTCATTGGCCCCAAACCCAAACCAAGCTTTCAACGATGTGGAATTCATTGGCCCCAAACCCAAACCAAGCTTTCAACGATGTGGAATTCATTGGCCCCAAACCCAACCAAGCTTTCAACGATGTGGAATTCATTGGCCCCAAACCCAAACCAAGCTTTCAACGATGCGGAATTCATTGGCCCCAAGCCCAAACCAAGCTTTCAACGATGTGGGAATTCATTGGCCCCAGACCCAAACCAAGCTTTCAACGGGCCCCAAACCCAAACCAAGCTTTCAACGATGTGGAATTCATTGGCCCCAAACCCAAACCAAGCTTTCAACGATGTGGAATTCTTTGGCCCCAAACCCAAGCCAAACTTTCAACGATATGGAATTCATTGGCCCCATTCTTATCCGTAACAAATCGTACTGCCTGATCTTGGTGGCTCTTTCTGGCCCACTCTTATCCGTAACAAATCGTACTGCCGGGTCTTGTTGGCTCTGTGTGGCCTACTCTTATCCGTAACAAATCGTACTTCCGGGTCTTGGTGGCTTTGTGTGGCCCACTCTTATCCGTAACAAATCGTACTGCCGGATCTTGGTGGCTCTTTCTGGCCCACTCTTGGCCGTAACAAATCGTACTGCCGGGTCTTGGTGGATCTGTGTGGCCCACTATTATCCGTAACAAATCGTACTTCCGGGTCTTGGTGGCTCTGTGTGGTCCACTCTTATCTGTAACAAATCGTACTGCCGGATCTTGGTGGCTCTTTCTGGCCCACTCTTGGCCGTAACAAATCGTACTGCCGGGTCTTGGTGGCTCTGGGTGGCCCATTCTTATCCGTAACAAATCGTACTTCCGGGTCTTGGTGGCTCTGTGTGGCCCACTCTTATCCGTAACAAATCGTACTTCCGGATCTTGGTGGCTCTGTGTGGCCTACTCTTATCCGTGAAGAATCGTATTTCCGGGTCTGGGTGGCTCTGTGTGGCCCACTCTTATCCGTAACAAATCGTACTGCCGGATCTTGGTGGCTCTTTCTGGCCCAATCTTGGCCGTAACAAATCGTACTGCCGGGTCTTGGTGGCTCTTTGTGGCCCACTCTTGGCCGTAACAAATCGTACTGCCGGGTCTTGGTGGCTCTTTCTGGCCCACTCTTGGCCGTAACAAATCGTACTTCCGGATCTTGGTGGCTCTGTGTGGCCCAATCTTATCCGTAACAAATCGTACTTCCGGGTCTTGGTGGCTCTGGGTGGCCCACTCTTGGCCGTAACAAATCGTACTGCCGGATCTTGGTGGCTCTTTCTGGCCCACTCTTGGCCGTAACAAATCGTACAGCCGGGTCTTGGTGGCTCTTTCTGGCCCACTCTTATCCGTAACAAATCGTACTTCCGGGTCTTGGTGGCTCTGTGTGGCCCACTCTTATCCGTAACAAATCGTACTGCCGGATCTTGGTAGCTCTTTCTGGCCCAATCTTGGCCGTAACAAATCGTACTGCCGGGTGTTGGTGGCTCTGTGTGGCCCACTCTTATCCGTAAAGAATCGTACTTCCGGGTCTTGGTGGCTCTGTGTGGCCCACTCTTATCCGTAACAAATCGTACTTCCGGGTCTTGGTGGTTCTTTCTGGCCCACTCTTGGCCGTAACAAATCGTACTGCCGAGTCTTGGTGGCTCCTTCTGGCCCACTCTTGGCCGTAACAATCGTATTGTCAGGATCTTGGTGGCTCCTTCTGGCCCACTCTTGGCCGTAACAAATCGTCTTGTTTTTCTGGCCCACTCTTGGCCGTAACAAATCGTACTGCCGGGGTCTTGGTGGCTCTGTGTGGCCCACTCTTGGCCGTAACAAATCGTACTGCCGGGTCTTGGTGGCTCTTTCTGGCCCAATCTTGGCCGTAACAAATCGTACTGCCGGGTCTTGGTGGCTCCTTCTGGCCCATTCTTAGCCCTTCTGGCCCACTCTTATCCGTAAATAATCGTATTTCCGGGTCTTGGTGGCTCTGTGTGGCCCACTCTTATCCGTAACAAATCGTACTTCCGGGTCTTGGTGGTTCTTTCTGGCCCACTCTTGGCCGTAACAAATCGTATTGCCGGGTCTTGGTGGCTCTTTTTGGCCCACTCTTGGCCGTAACGAATCGTATTGCCGGGTCTTGGTGGCTCTATGTGGCCCACCCTTATCCGTAACAAATCGTACTTCCGGGTCTTGGTGGCTCTGTGTGGCCCACTCTTATCCGTAACAAATCGTACTGCCGGGTCTTGGTGGCTCTTTCTGGCCCACTCTTGGCCGTAACAAATCGTACTGCCGGGTCTTGGTGGCTCTTTCTGGCCCACTCTTGGCCGTAACAAATCGTACTGCCGGGCCTTGGTGGCTTCTTCTGGCCCATTCTTGGCCCTTCTGGCCCACTCTTATCCGTAAAGAATCGTATTTCCGGGTCTTGGTGGCTTTGTGTGGCCCACTCTTATCCGTAACAAATCGTACTGCCGGGTCTTGGTGGTTCCTTCTGGCCCACTATTGGCCGTAACAATCGTACTGCCGGGATCTTGGTGGCTCTTTCTGGCCCACTCTTCTTGGCAGTAATAAATCGTCTTGTTTTTCTGGCCCACTCTTGGCCGTAACAAATCGTACTGCCGGGATCTTGGTGGCTCTGTCTGGCCCACTCTTGGCCGTAACAAATCGTACTGCCGGGTCTTGGTGGCTCTTTCTGGCCCACTCTTGGCCGTAACAAATCGTACTGCCGGGTCTTGGTGGCTCCTTCTGGCCCATTCTTGGCCCTTCTGGCCCACTCTTATCCGTAAAGAATCGTATTTCCGGGTCTTGGTGGCTCTGTGTGGCCCATTTTTATCCGTAACAAATCGTACTTCCGGGTCTTGGTGGCTCTGTGTGGCCCACTCTTATCCGTAACAAATCGTACTTCCGGATCTTGGTGGCTCTGTGTGGCATACTCTTATCCGTAAAGAATCGTATTTCCGGGTCTTGGTGGCTCTGTGTGGCCCATTCTTATCCGTAACAAATCGTACTGCCGGATCTTGGTGGCTCTTTCTGGCCCACTCTTATCCGTAACAAATCGTACTGCCGGGTCTTGGTGGCTCTGTGTGGCTTACTCTTATCCGTAACAAATCGTACTTCCGGGTCTTGGTGGCTCTTTCTGGCCCACTCTTGCCCGTAACAAATCGTACTTCCGGGTCTTGGTGGTTCTTTCTGGCCCACTCTTGGCCGTAACAAATCGTATTGCCGGGTCGTGGTGGCTCTTTCTGGCCCACTCTTATCCGTAACAAATCGTACTGCCGGATCTTGGTGGCTCTTTCTGGCTTACTCTTATCCGTAACAAATCGTACTGCCGGGTCTTGGTGGCTCTGTGTGGCTTACTCTTATCCGTAACAAATCGTACTTCCGGGTCTTGGTGGCTCTTTCTGGCCCACTCTTGGCCGTAACAAATCGTACTGCCGGGTCTTGGTGGCTCTTTCTGGCCCACTTTTGGCCGTAACAAATCGTACTGCCGGGCCTTGGTGGCTTCTTCTGGCCCATTCTTGGCCCTTCTGGCCCACTCTTATCCGTAAAGAATCGTATTTCCGGGTCTTGGTGGCTCTGTGTGGCCCACTCTTATCCGTAACAAATCGTACTGCCGGGTCTTGGTGGTTCCTTCTGGCCCACTCTTGGCCGTAACAATCGTACTGCCGGGATCTTGGTGGCTCTTTCTGGCCCACTCTTCTTGGCAGTAATAAATCGTCTTGTTTTTCTGGCCCACTCTTGGCCGTAACAAATCGTACTGCCGGGATCTTGGTGGCTCTGTCTGGCCCACTCTTGGCCGTAACAAATCGTACTGCCGGGTCTTGGTGGCTCTTTCTGGCCCACTCTTGGCCGTAACAAATCGTACTGCCGGGTCTTGGTGGCTCCTTCTGGCCCATTCTTGGCCCTTCTGGCCCACTCTTATCCGTAAAGAATCGTATTTCCGGGTCTTGGTGGCTCTGTGTGGCCCATTTTTATCCGTAACAAATCGTACTTCCGGGTCTTGGTGGCTCTGTGTGGCCCACTCTTATCCGTAACAAATCGTACTTCCGGATCTTGGTGGCTCTGTGTGGCATACTCTTATCCGTAAAGAATCGTATTTCCGGGTCTTGGTGGCTCTGTGTGGCCCATTCTTATCCGTAACAAATCGTACTGCCGGATCTTGGTGGCTCTTTCTGGCCCACTCTTATCCGTAACAAATCGTACTGCCGGGTCTTGGTGGCTCTGTGTGGCTTACTCTTATCCGTAACAAATCGTACTTCCGGGTCTTGGTGGCTCTTTCTGGCCCACTCTTGCCCGTAACAAATTGTACTTCCGGTTCTTGGTGGTTCTTTCTGGCCCACTCTTGGCCGTAACAAATCGTATTGCCGGGTCTTGGTGGCTCTTTCTGGCCCACTCTTATCCGTAACAAATCGTACTGCCGGATCTTGGTGGCTCTTTCTGGCTTACTCTTATCCGTAGCAAATCGTACTGCCGGGTCTTGGTGGCTCTGTGTGGCTTACTCTTATCCGTAACAAATCGTACTGCCGGGATCTTGGTGGCTTTCTCTGGCCCACTCTTGGCCGTAACAAATCGTACTGCCGGGTCTTGGTGGCTTTTTCTGGCCCACTCTTGGCCGTAACAAATCGTACTGCCGGGTCTTGGTGGCTTCTTCTGGCCCATTCTTGGCCCTTCTGGCCCACTCTTATCCGTAAAGAATCGTATTTCCGGGTCTTGGTGGCTTTGTGTGGCCCACTCTTATCCGTAACAAATCGTACTGCCGGGTCTTGGTGGTTCCTTCTGGCCCACTCTTGGCCGTAACAATCGTACTGCCGGGATCTTGGTGGCTCTTTCTGGCCCACTCTTCTTGGCAGTAATACATCGTCTTGTTTTTCTGGCCCACTCTTGGCCGTAACAAATCGTACTGCCGGGATCTTGGTGGCTTTCTCTGGCCCACTCTTGGCCGTAACAAATCGTACTGCCGGGTCTTGGTGGCTTTTTCTGGCCCACTCTTGGCCGTAACAAATCGTACTGCCGGGTCTTGGTAATGAATTTTACATCGTTGAAAGCTTGGTTTGGGTTTGGGGCCAATGAATTCCATTGAAAGCTTGGTTTGGGTTTGGGGCCAATGAATTCCACATCGTTGAAAGCTTGGTTTGGGTTTGGGGCCAATGATTTCCACACCGTTGAAAGCTTGGCTTGAAAGCTTGGTTTGGGTTTGGTGCCAATGAATTCCACATCGTTGAAATCTTGGTTTGGGTTTGGGGCCAATGAATTCCACATCGTTGAAAGCTAGGTTTGGGTTTGGGGCCAATGAATTCCACATCGTTGAAAGCTCGGTTTGGGCTTGGGGCCAATGAATTCCACATCGTTGAAAGCTTGGTTTGGGCTTGGGGCCAATGAATTGCACATCGTTGAAAGCTTGGTTTGGGCTTGGGGCCAATGACTTCCACATCGTTGACAGCTTGGTCTGGGTTTGGGGCCAATGAATTCCATACCGTTGAAGGCTTGGTTTGGGTTTGGGGCCAATGAATTCCATACCGTTGAAAGCTTGGTTTGGGTTTGGGGCCAATGAATTCCACATCGTTGAAAGCTTGGTTTGGGTTTGGGGCCCGTTGAAAGCTTGGTTTGGGTCTGGGGCCCATGGAATACCCACATCGTTGAAAGCTTGGTTTGGGCTTGGGGCCAATGAATTCCGCATCGTTGAAAGCTTGGTTTGGGCTTGGGGCCAATGAATTCCGCATCGTTGAAAGCTTGGTTTGGGTTTGGGGCCAATGAATTCCATACCGTTGAAAGCTTGGTTTGGGTTTGGGGCCAATGAATTCCACATCGTTGAAAGCTTGGTTTGGGTTTGGGGCCAATGAATTCCACATCGTTGACAGCTAGGTTTGGGCTTGGGGCCAATGAATTCCAGATCAATGAATTCCACATCGTTGAAAGCTTGAGCTTGGCTTGGGTTTGGGGCCAATGAATTCCACATCGTTGAAAGCTTGGTTTGGGCAGGGGGCCAATGAATTCCACATCGTTGACAGCTTGGTTTGGGTTTGGGGCCAATGAATTCCATACCGTTGAAAGCTTGGTTTGGGTTCGGGGCCAATGAATTCCACATCCTTGAAAGCTTGGTTTGGGTTTGGGGCCACAGAATTCCACATCGTTGAAAGCTTGGTTTGGGTTTGGGGCCCGTTGAAAGCTTGGTTTGGGTCTGGGGCCAATGGAATACCCACATCGTTGAAAGCTTGGTTTGGGCTTGGGGCCAATGAATTCCGCATCGTTGAAAGCTTGGTTTGGGTTTGGGGCCAATGAATTCCACATCGTTGAAAGCTTGGTTTGGATTTGGGGCCAATGAATTGCATATCGTTGAAAGCTTGGCTTGGGTTTGGGGCCAATGAATTCCATTCCCCATCGTTGAAAGCTTGGTTTGGGCTTGGGGCCAATGAATTCCACGTCCTTGAAAGCTTGGTTTGGGTTTGGGGCCAATGAATTCCACATCGTTGAAAGCTTGGTTTGGGTTTGGGGCCAATGAATTCCACATCGTTGATAGCTTGGTTTGGGTTTGGGGCCAATGAATTCCACATCGTTGAAAGCTCGGTTTGGGCTTGGGGCCAATGCATTGAAAGCTTGGTTTGGGTTTGGGGCCAATGAATTCCACATCGTTGAAAGCTTGGTTTGGGCTTGGGGCCAATGAATTCTACATCGTTGAAAGCTTGGTTTGGGTTTGGGGCCAATGATTTCCCATCGTTGAAAGCTTGGTTTGGGTTTGGGGCCAATGAAATACCCATATCGTTGAAAGCTTGGTTTGGGTTTGGGGCCAATCAGTTCCACATCGTTGAAAGCTTGGTTTGGGTTTGGGGCCAATGAATTCCAGATCGTTGAAAGCTTGGTTTGGGTTTGGGGCCAATGAATTCCACATCGTTGAAAGCTTGGTTTGGGCTTGGGGCCAATGAATTCTACATCGTTGACAGCTTGGTTTGGGTTTGGGGCCAATGATTTCCATACCGTTGAAAGCTTGGTTTGGGTTTGGGGCCAATGAATTCCACATCGTTGAAAGCTTGGCTAGGGTTTGGGGCCAATGAATTCCACATCGTTGACAGCGTGGTTTGGGTTTGGGGCCAATGAATTCCACATCGTTGAAAGCTTGGTTTGGGCTTGGGGCCACAGAATTCCACATCGTTGAAAGCTTGGTTTGGGTTTGGGGCCAAAGAATTCCACATCGTTGACAGCTTGGTTTGGGCTTGGGGCCAATGAATTCCACATCGTTGAAAGCTTGGTTTGGGTTTGGGGCCAATGAGTCCTACATCGTTGAAAGCTCGGTTTGGGCTTGGGGCCAATGAATTCCACATCGTTGAAAGCTTGGTTTGGGTGTGGGGCCAATGAATTCCACATCGTTGAAAGCTTGGTTGGGCTTGGGGCCAATGAATTCCACATCGTTGACAGCTTGGTTTGGGTTTGGGGCCAATGAATTCCATACCGTTGAAAGCTTGGTTTGGGTTTGGGGCCAATGAATTCCACATCGTTGAAAGCTTGGTTTGGGTTTGGGGCCAATGAAATCCACATCGTTGAAAGCTTGGTTTGGGTTTGGGGCCAATGAATTCCACATCGTTGAAAGCTTGGTTTGGGTTTGGGGCCAATGAAATACCCACATCGTCGAAAGCTTGGTTTGGGCTTGGGGCCAATGAATTCCACATCGTTGAAAGCTTGGTTTGGGTTTGGGGCCAATGAGTCCTACATCGTTGAAAGCTCGGTTTGGGCTTGGGGCCAATGAATTCCACATCGTTGAAAGCTTGGTTTGGGTTTGGGGCCAATGAATTCCACATCGTTAAAAGCTTGGTTTGGGTTTGGGGCCAATGAATTCCACACCGTTGAAAGCTTGGTTTGGGTTTGGGGCCACTGAATTCCACATCCTTGAAAGCTTGGTTTGGGTTTGGTGCCAATGAATTCCACATCGTTGAAAGCTTGGTTTGGGTTTGGGGCCAATGAATTCCACATCGTTGACAGCTAGGTTTGGGTTTGGGGCCAATGAATTCCACATCGTTGAAAGCTCGGTTTGGGCTTGGGGCCAATGAATTGCACATCGTTGAAAGCTTGGTCTGGGCTTGGGGCCAATGAATTGCACATCGTTGAAAGCTTGGTTTGGGCTTGGGGCCAATGAATTCCACATCGTTGACAGCTTGGTCTGGGTTTGGGGCCAATGACTTCCATACCGTTGAAAGCTTGGTTTGGGTTTGGGGCCAATGAATTCCACATCGTTGAAAGCTTGGTTTGGGTTTGGGGCCAATGAATTCCACATCGTTGAAAGCTTGGTTTGGGTTTGGGGCCCGTTGAAAGCTTGGTTTGGGTCTGGGGCCAATGGAATACCCACATCGTTGAAAGCTTGCTTTGGGTGTGGGGCCAATGAATTCCATGCCGTTGAAAGCTTGGTTTGGGTTTGGAGCCAATGAATTCCACATCGTTGAAAGCTTGGTTTGGGTTTGAGGCCAAGCCAATCCACATTCCGCATCGTTGAAAGCTTGGTTTGGGTTTGGGGCCAATGAATTCCACGTCGTTGAAAGCTTGGTTTGGGTTTGGGGCCAATGAATTCCACATCGTTGAAAGCTTGGTTTGGGTTTGGGCCAATGAATTCCACATCGTTGAAAGCTTGGTTTGGGTTTGAGGCCAATGAATTCCACATCGTTGAAAGCTTGGTTTGGGTTTGGGGCCAATGAATTCCACATCGTTGAAAGCTTGGTTTGGGTTTGGGGCCAATGAATTCCACATCGTTGAAAGCTTGGCTTGGGTTTGGTGCCAGTCAATTCCACGTTGAAATTTGAAAGCTTGGTTTGGGTTTGGGGGCCAATGAAATGAACTCCACATCGTTGAAAGCTTGGTTTGGGTTTGGGGCCAATGAATTCCACATCGTTGAAAGCTTGGTTTGGGTTTGGGGCCAATGAATTCCACATCGTTGAAAGCTTGGCTGGGGTTTGGGGCCAATGAATTCCACATCGTTGAAAGCTTGGTTTGGGTTTGGGGCCAATGAATTCCACATCGTTGAAAGCTTGGTTTGGGTTTGGGGCCAATGAATTCCACATCGTTGAAAGCTTGGTTTGGGTTTGGGACCAATGAATTCCACATCGTTGAAAGCTTGGTTTGGGTTTGGTGCCAATGAATTCCACGTCCTTGAAAGCTTGGTTTGGGTTTGGGGCCAATGAATTCCACATCGTTGAAAGCTTGGTTTGGGCTTGGGGCCAATGAATTCCATATCGTTGACAGCTTGGTTTGGGTTTGGGGCCAGTGAATTCCACACCGTTGAAAGCTTAGTTTGGGCTTCCGTTCAATGAATTCCACATCGTTGAAGGCTTGGTTTGGGTTTGGGGCCAATGAATTCCACATCGTTGAAAGCTTAGTTTGGGCTTGGGGCCAATGAATTCCACATCGTTGACAGCTTGGTTTGGGTTTGGGGCCAATGAATTCCATATCCTTGAAAGCTTGGTTTGGGTTTGGGGCCAATGAATTCCACATCGTTGAAAGCTTGGTTTGGGCTTGGGGCCAAGAATTCCATACCGTTGAAAGCTTGGTTTGGGTTTGGGGCCAATGAATTTCACATCGTTGAAAGCTTGGTTTGGGTTTGGGGCCAATGAATTCCACATCGTTGAAAGCTTGGTTTGGGTTTGGGGCC